>VOPJ01010238.1:0-138880 GCA_014673585.1 Semibalanus balanoides
GCCTTCGGCCCCAGGGGGCCCTCGCTCGGCCGCCAGAGGGGCCCGCCAGGTCTCCAGGGGGGGCATGGCCCCTTTCGCCCCCCCCTTGGCTACGCCACTGCTGGAGAGCCCTTTCAGCCCAGAAAACTTGCAGTTAGGGTTTTTCAACACGAGCTACAAAATTGCTATCTCAGTTCAAAACCCATGTTGAAGGTTAACTATTTCTTTGAAGGTTTACCAGGACGAGAAGAGCCCAAAATATACAAAAATATTAGGTACAGAATGGCTGGGTTTCTTTCAAGACGAGATGTTGAGATCACAGTTTCAATGGCTCCCCACTTGTCATGACGTTCCTTCATCCCTGGGTCCTGGGACATAGGCGGATCCAGAACGGGTGATTTTGTTGTTGTTGTTTTTTTTGGGGGGGGGGGGGCAAATCCCAAAAAGTATCGTACATTTCTAAATACTCATCGGATTTCGCTTGTATATGTATCAGTAACTGATTTAAAACAAACTTCCCTTAGTCAAAGTTTAGTTTTACGACAATCTCAGGAAATGTGTCAAATTTGCGCCGATTTTGGGTGGTTTGAGGGGGGCGTGGCCCCGTGCCCCCCTCTGGATCCGTCCATGTCCTGGGACGTAGTTACGTAGCCAACGGGGAGGGGGGGGGGACGTGGGCCATGCCTCCTGAGCAAACACATTTTTCATACTAGATAAAACAAGACTTTGCTGACGACCCGATCCCCCCCCCCCCCTCCCGCTCAACACCTTTTCGACCGAAGAAATTTGTGCCCTCCTCAAACACGAAACCTAGATCCGCTACTGTTCTCGTGTGATGACGATGAGTTTCCGATTTGTGTCGCTATTTCATAATATAATTCCCACAACACGTTCTGACCTTCCGACATCGCCAAGGTCGCATAAACGAGGAAGTCGTGGAAATAGCACGTCAAGATGACTCGCCACTTTCACGACTGCCGTTCGGTTTTGCCAGTCAGCTCTTGGGCAGCTGTTCCGCATCGCCTGCATGCTCTGCGGGACAGCCTACCTCCCTGCTTCAATAGACGCTCATTGCTCGACCAAGTCGCTACGGAACAAGCGAAATTCGGAAATGCTGATGTACCACCTGGTTTTCGAGTTGGCGAATTGAGCACTAGCAGTGTATGAGCGAAACAATCGGAGCAGTGACCTGTGGCAACCGAAAAAAGATACTTCGTATCATTATCGATCATTATCATATCGTGTCGGAACATTCGGTTCCGTATCAACCGGTCAGTGGTAGGTCAACACGAGCTTCAAAGTCATCAGATTTCGCACTCGCCACTCACCATCAACAAACAGTATTCTACCATCCAGTTTATTGTTCACATGACAATATGCAATACACATAATCCGGTCAAATAAATCGGACAGAACCTACCAGTCGAGAATGTAATACAACCTAGCGACATGAACGGAAACTCGCGCGATCAACCGCCTGCCCGCCGCACACAGAGACCACACGCGGCCGGTCAGCGCCCAGCGACAACAGGACTGTGCTCCTCGAGAACTGTGTACAATACGATCAGGAACGTCACCCAATCAGTGACGTCATCCCTGTCGCCCGTCAGCGCTCCCGACCGCACTGTACACATTTCTCCCCAAACACCGTCCAGTATTCGGTTTGGACATCCTCCATGGTTATTGAGCCCCGCAGCGAGGCAGTGACAAAGCAGGTAGTGGGGACACGGCTCAGAGGCGTGGTAAAGCTGAATGATTCGGCGCCGACCGGCTCGAGTCAGACATGAGTGTCGGCGTGTGGCAGACTCGGCTCTCCGCCAGAGGGGAGGGGGAGGGCCCAGCACAGAGGGGACTCCGGGGCAGAGACGAAGCCGACTCGCAGCTCTCTCCAGACTTCCCTGCCGTCTTCAAGCCAACCGTGGCACATTGACACACCCTCCTAGCCACGCGGACCACGGAGTATGTCGACATTCCTTGATTCACGCACACCTGACCATTCACACGTTCATCCACCTGGTACATTCCAACGGATTCACACGCATGATCGACTCAATGGAATATTGCCTTGCACACACGTTCGCCCACCTAGCATCCCACACGATACAATGCCCACATAACCCGTCCATATACGCGAAGCACGCGTCCACATCCGTTTCAACATCCCGCCTCACACGATGCAACATCCACTCGCCTTACACGCTACGCACGCATTCGCTCACCATTCCGGACTCGTCGCACAACACAGACGTTTCCACTCGAACGCACTTCCGCTATTCACACCTTGCTTGCGTCGCTCCACTTGTCCTGGGCTGATGCTGGTCTCACCTTAGCTCTCCGCGCCTACATCTCCACCTTGTCTTCAAACATCCTTCCTCTTTTCTGTGGGCAGCTTCTGCGCAGTCATCTCCACTTGGCCACCCACGCTACCATGACATTTTATCCAGATTCGCTCAGTATCCGGGGGCGGCAACAGGCACGTCACTCCCGTCCTCGGCCCATCTCTCCCTGCTAAGATGCACCGTCACTCTCACCCTCTTCTCTCTCTTCACCTACCATAAATCCACGTTCTCTCCACGTACAACCGATATACTGGAGCGGCGTTTCGTATGCCTTTCCAATCCCGACTCCCACTGACCCTTCCTGTCCCGGGAATCCGCTTGGCAGACCTTCCCCTCTTCACGACCACCCACACATTCCGCTGCTGCTGTTACAGCTCCTCTCCGGCTGCTGGCGCCTCTCACTGCCCCGTCCCGTCATCTGCACTGGGCCGTCCCACTGCTGCCCCTCAGTCTATCATTCCACCAACCTCCACCTCCCCGGCTCCCTCCCGGAAGCTATATGCCAGGTAACAGACATCCACCGCACCACCAGCGGCGGCGGGGGGGGGGGGGCTGAGAGGCAGTGGAGAAAGTGGAGAAGCGGCGGGGGCGCGATCGCTCTCGAGACACATATGTACAGTGACAATGCACAGCGCGGTCGATGGCCGACCGAGCGCTCCTAGTGGGTCTGACATTGGACAGGTCCGCCGCCGGGGCCGCGGCCGCCGTGCATATCGTCCTCGTCGTAGGCGCTGCCGTGCGCCTGGTGGTGCCGCCGGCTCTCCTGCCGCGGGTCCAGGTCGGCCAGCTGCACCATCTCAGAGTCCTCGGGGATGGGCAGGAACGGCCTGTAGGGAGAGACGGGGGACGGTCAGTCATTCGTCATTCTCTCAAGGACGAGCTATTCGGCATCTGGGGGCACCCGTGCTCGACGAAACAGCCACAGGCTTCCCGAATACATGACATGAGTCACAAGCGATACAAATCCGAACAACATATCACGACGTAAATGTACGGGAAGAGATAAACATATTTCACACCGGCTAAAGAATCTCCATGCGCGGACCACCATGCTCCCGCCGAGAAACTCACTTAGGTGGGAGGAGTTTCTCGAGCTGCGCCGCGTTCGCCGGGTCCAGCCGCTCGGGGAACTTCACCAGGAACTGCACGATCATACGCCCCTTCTCGAACGGGTTCTTGTAGTGCGGCATGCCCTCGTTCAGGATACACTTGATCACGCCGTGCTTCACGACTTCACCTGCGGTTGGAGGAAGGCAGGGGTCAGGGCGATAAGCGGACGGATAGTACCGCGTGGGGAAGTCGCAAGTGGAACTGAGCGATCTACGGTGGACCAAGGGTGGTTTCGTCTGACCGATACATACATCGTTTACTGACTCGCCTACGGTAGCGTCAGCATATAATGTCAGCAGCAAGCAAACAACCAAACATTTATGTTGGAATCATCGTTAATATCACTCTACGCTTCTCTACTGGCTTATCTGGTACTAACATCGCAGACCAATGGCCAAGAAATGGACTTCATCCTTTGACCGATCCCTACGAGATCATCGACCTTCTCCTCGAATACCCCCTCCCCCTGTCTGCAAAAGCCTGCGTGTCCCTGCACAGTAATACGTGTTCGTACCGGGTATGCAGGTGAGAAGCAGCGAGCGGTTGTCCAGCGTGGTGATGACCTTCTGGAAGCCACAGAGCGCCTCCACCAGTTCAATCTCCATCTGCATGATTAGATCATCACCGTCCCGCCTGCAGGCAGAGGAGCGGCAGATGTTAGCGGTGTGGGGTGAGGCAGGGTGTGGGGTGTCTAATATTGGCGAGAAAGGAAACTCAAGTGTCAGGAGTCGGCGTAGGCGAGACAGTGTGGAAGGAGGAGTGCAAACCCTGAGGCGGACAGGAATCGTGCGGTTCAAAATGAGTGTGGCCAGAGTAGAGAGGTGTTTACCTTCGAAGACAGATCAGAAATGACGGATTTAGATAAGGGTAAGAAAATAAAGATAAGATGTATAAACAAATATAAGATACCACACACTGATAGGTAGAAGGGGCATAGCTGGGAAGAACATCAGCAACCGTCCAAAGGGATATCCAAAGGGATATTAAGGACGGCAGTGCGAGGCAAATGCAACGAAACAATCAATATTGCATTGCAACATTCGGATAAGATACGACCAAAGCGCACGATAGTACGAAGAGGACAGGATACCATTGAGGATTCAGACAACACGAACAGCCACGTAAAACAATGACTTGCCAGTACGGACATTCAGAAGACGAATATATGACAATAACAAGGCGAAGCTTGGACGGAACTCTCGAAACTAATAATACAAAACGATGTCAACATAACACAAGCCTCAGCGCGATGGGTCATATGCCTCATTTCTGATAGGCACTGATACATCATTGCTAGTGAGGCACTGAGGCCTATCGCATTGGTTCGCGTCACTCACTTGAACGTGGAGTGCTCGCGCTCATCCAGCACGATGATGATGTCTCCGGCCTCGAGGCCGGGCTCCTGGTCGCCCTCCCCGGTGAAGGTGATCCGCTGGTCGTCCGTCATGCCCTTGTCGATGTGCACCTCCAGAATCTTCTTGGTTCGCACCACCTACGGAGGAACGGGACAGAGCAAAGAGCAGGTTAGTGGCGGAAGACGGCGGACAAGATAAAACAGATCATTACATGCAGATAGTCACGGAAACGACAGGGGCTGGCATCACACACCAATCAAGTGAAGCAGTGATGGCAGATGCCAGTCAAGATAGATTGAACGAGTAACAGCAAACAATGCCGGATCAGACGCGGCCGATAATATGCATACGGATGCTGGTGAGCAACTCTATGCTGGTGAGCCAAAACACACGCCAGTGATTCAAACCACCCCGGACGAGCCAGGTCACCCAGCACGCTCTCAACGCAACGTACAAATACCCTCCAAAGTGTAACAGACCACTCATCCAGGCAGCACACCTCTCCCTCCCCCCCCCCTGCGACCGCCTCCCACCCGTCCGTACCTTTTTGCCGCTGCACTGTTTGCACCTGTCGCGGGGGTTAATGCGCTCGCCTTGTCCGCGACACTCGTCGCACATGGACTGGATCTGCTGCACGAAGCCCGGCCCCAGCTGCTGGATGCGGATCTGCATCCCCGAGCCGCGGCAGTTGGGGCACGTCTCCACGGCGCCCTTCTTGCCACCGCGGCCGTCGCAGCGGTCGCAGATGACGTTCTTCTGCAGGGAGAGCTTGCGCGTGGCGCCGTTGTACATCTCATCGAGGGTGACGGGCAGCTGGTGCACCACGTTCTTACCCCTGTAGGGAGAGGACGGGGCACGTCAGGCATGAGCGCCAATAGAGCGCCGGAAGCAGAAGCTATGAATTCTTTGTGAGTGGATTACCTAAGCAGTTTGGCCAGGCTGCAGCAAGAGGTTAGATACCGAGCATAGCAACTATAGTCTATAAATAGAACCAGCTCGTGCCTAAACACACCAAAGCTAACTATAGCACTGTGGTTATGACCAATGAGGATAAAACATGAGCCGTTCTAGTGCGTGAATACTGAATAGGATGTGACGTCAATCGACGTAGGGTCCGTGAATAGGACGTGACGTCAATCGACGCAGGGTTCTCCAAACAGTGAAAGATAATTAATGACGTCACCACATGACGTGTCCGCATGAAGTGGTCGATACTGGCGCGATGCGAACATTTAAGTGTGTAGCGCAATGGTAAATACTTGTGATGTTTTAAGTCTTCTCAATCGTAAGCATAATTTAACAATGCACAAAGAACAACAAACAGTGACACACAAATGACAGCCAGGATATTTGCATCAAGGCAGCGCCGATTAAGACATTTACTCAGGCTCTAAGTACAACATGCAATGTGCCAGAGTGAATATTTAAGAATAAACATGAACAGTTTTCAGGTCAATTCACAATATTATTATGATGCCAAAGAACAAAACGAAAGTCTCAGCAACACAGAAACAACACTACGACCAGATGTAACCTGGCCTTCCTCTACCCCAGCCACTGGCCCGTACCTGCGCTCGCGCTCCTTGCGTCCTCCACCACCTCCAAAGAACATATCGAAGATGTCCATGGGCGAGTGGAAGCCGCCACCGCCGCCGCCAGTGCCACCCTCCTTGATGGCCTGTTCGCCGCCCTCGTCATAGACCTGCCTCTTCTTCTCGTCCGAGAGCACCTCGTACGCCTGTGAGATGGCCTTGAAACGCTCTCCCTCGGACGGGTTCTTGTCTGGGTGGTACTTCAGCGCCAGCTTGCGGTAGGCCTTCTTCAGCTCGTCGGGTGTGGACGCGGGCTTGACGCCCAGCACGTCATAGTAGCCTGTCTCCTTCACCATGGTGGAGGATCTGAAAACCAGACAGACATGGTTGGAGCATGAAAGAACCAATGTTGGGGAAACTTCCGTTACTTTAAAAGTTCCGTTAGTAACGGAGTAGCGGACTATCAAGGACGTTACTCCGTTACTTTTTGATCGGACCCTGATCGGATCGAATCAGATATGATCGGACCCGAACCTGATTGAGTAACGAGATCGGTACACCGTTATTGCAAAAACAGTTACTTAATAAAGTAACGGAGTAACGGTTTTGATAGTCCGCTACTCCGTTACTAACCGAGTTTGTAAAGTAACGGAAGTTTGTCCACCTCTGGAAATAACCAATGCTGCACATTCGCAACAGAGAACCGTGTTATCGGTGTTTTCATACACGATCTGCTACTGCTGCGACGCTACGGCGATACGTCACTGGCGATGGTACACATTTCGAGACGCAGTCAACTAAGCTGAGTTAGCGCCACATTTTAATAGACATGGAAAAAGCACACCAATGCATCTGAAAACCCATTTGTATATAACTCTACCGAAAGATCTGCACCAAGTCAAATATTTGTGATTCAATAAGCAATCATACATGTATTATTGGACAATATTTATTGAACTTATGTTGTATTCATAAGTTGCTGTTTGTTACATACATCAAATAAGACCATAATGGTCAGCCTTCATATCACCAATGCCAAGAAAGGTACAATATACAATATTTTATCATATTATTAAACCAATGATATGCTGATCTTAAGCCAGGGGACAAGAAGTGACTAAATAAAATGAATTATAAGAGTCAGCAATTGAAAACAAATGCACGTCTCATGCATCAATAAACAAACTAAAAACAATTATTGAAACCATTATGAGCCTGCTGCAGTGTGTACAAAGTATATTATAAATAGCTTTACAAAAACATCTGCCTGCATTCCATTTCTTTCCTTTTATGGAGAGGGGACAGCACCAAATAAAACTTGGTTGGAATGCATTGGGCTTAACCAGTAGCGACAACAATTCAGAAGTTCCAACCCAGAGGATCCCAAGATCTAATGACAAATAAGTAAACTACACACATACATGTAAATGATAAGATTCAAAACAATGTGTTAGAGCATCCAAACAGAGAACACTTACACATATTTTGCTTTTTTAAGTACCTATAGCAACACATCAATTCACATTTGTTGTTAACGTGTTAAATCACTGCAGAATCAAACACTTGCCAGCATATTAAAACCAATGAAATCATCAAGAACTATGTGTGGTGTTACTGTTAGACATACAAAAAATGAAATAATGCTGGTCTGAGCACACACAGCTTATATTCTTGCTGATCTGTCCAGCATTTAACTGGTTTTCCATGACAAAACAAAAACATTATTTGGATGCCCAGAGAAGAGGGATACTATCCCATTGATGATTGCAGTCTTGTACCTACTGATCAACTTCTGGTCAATGCATGCAAGGATCAAACATCAGCAGACAATAGGAAGGTAAGAACTGATACAAATTCAAATTTTGACTGGCTTAAACATACAAAATCAAGCATGTTAACCCAGAAACCAACAGCACTTTCAGTTGGTGAAATATGCAGCCTTGCTGTTACCTAAGCAATAGTATAACCGCTAAATGGAGCTACACACACTTTAACTTTTAAGGACTAACAAGGAAAATAAGAAACAAGAGGCATTGCTAAAACATGGCATTATGATAGCACAAATTCCTGGAAGTTTTTGGAAAAGAACAAACATGATTGAACAATAATATTAATCGTCCATGATTTAGAAACCATGGCAGTAGAAAGACACTATACTGCATCTTGGTAACACCCGACACAATTTGAAAGGCTTTCACTATGACATCCTAACCAACCCAACCTGAGCCAATGATCATTGATCAGAATCAGCTTTTGCTTTCACTTAGAAGCCTGGCACAACACCATTAACAAATAGGCCTAGTGTAAACTGTAAAGGTATAGACCAGTGGGTTATCATCCCTGCAGCCGCCACAGGCTTGAGTGTGATGTCACATATGACCACTACTTAGGGCACATCAACATTTGTGGCACAATGTTTCTGGGGGGGGGGGGGGTTCCACGCTATTAGAATGCAGACAATACTGACAGACAGCGGTGTCAATTTATACAAATGATTGGGGGCCCTCATGCCAACTTTATATATTTTAACCCATTCTTACCATGGAATGACATAGGTCTAATGTTATTTTTTAAAACAATTATAGTATACAAATAGACACCGGTGCAGACAGATTGTTTACATTCTGATAGCGTTGTGAGTCTGAATGTATGTGTCGGGGGTTACAGTAGTTGACCCAAAATTGAAATGCACTACTGTGGTGGTTTTGGGGTGATGATTTGGGTTTAAGGGCGCCTTAACTGTAAAGTTATGTGGCACTGTGGTGGTAATGGCAGTATTTCACAACAATATCTAATACCTAAAATGATAGTTGCAACTGCCATTGAGTTTAAGTTTAAGTTTATAGTTTAAGTTAATGGACTGAGCATTTTGACAATGTCTATTTAAAAGCAGCAGCCCATGGCAATAAACGTCTCAAATCAGCGGCAATCAGTACCTACCTACCTCAAAATCGAGGGAGCTTCAGACCGCAGCCTTTCGCCAAAAGCGCCAGATATTGGCTGATCAACTTTGTTACAAGTATAAATGCTTATACTCACCACAGTAGGCTAGAATGCAGCAGATCGCTCCAGAATATCGCACCGCTTTCCCAATAGATGAATCAACTCGGCGCGCATGCGGCTCCCCACGCTGAGGTCCCGGATCGCCGAGATCGCCCCAGGGCAGCGCGGAAGGCCCGAGAAGGCATTAGAGTAACTAAAATTAAAACCCGGCCTCACCCAAAACTGATTAAAAACTATACGAGATGTTGTTTTAATGCAAAATTTATTTGAAAAATGATATTTAAAACAGTTAAATTAATTGACATTAAATTTAATAGAAAATTTAAAGACAATCTAAAGCATGCAAAATCAAGCATCAGTAAAACAAGAGACAAGTGTGATAAATGAAATAAGTGTGAGGTCTAGTGACGTATTTCATGGGATCAGCTGTTTCGAAACGTATAGGCAGACAAAATTAGGAGCTATTGTATTAATTAATTTATTACGTTCATCAATAGTTTGTATGTTTCCGAAGGATATCATCAACAAATTCTAAAAAAACTAGCTTTGAAAGGACCTTTTTCCGACAAAGAATGAGCAAATCGAAAACAAAGGATCGGAAACGCGTATTGTTTCCCTCCAACGTTTCCTAGCACAGCAGGTTTTCGACCAATCACAAACGCTGTAGCAATTTTAAATGCTCGTCAGCTGTTCAGTTGAATAGTTCTTGGGAGTAGCGCGCTCTGATGCTTGTGCTTTTAAATCTCAAAACAAAACCGTGGACTTACGACGAGGATCATAATTTGCAAGCAATCTTAACATCTTTACCGGAGCATTACAAAGGGACCGCTTAAGGTATTCTACTTAATTAGCTCGTGTGCTCGTTCGGGAATAATTGTACTTTCTTCTAACGATCACGATGGACTTTCAGCACCATTTCACATGTCAATTTGGATTGCCGCACATGCTTCGATGCGGTCACAAATGCTAATAATTACGATTTTAATTTGATGAAACTAATATTTGTTAGGAAAATCAGTTCACTATTGTATTTTACCTGTTCCTGCTCTTATGTGTTTTACCCTGTCTATGTTGATGTAGGTAGCCAAAGGGTTTTTATAGGGGGGCCGGAGCACGCTCTGACAGGTTAAAATTTGCCCTGGTGGGCACAAATTTGCCCTGGTGGGTTGGTGATTATTGATAAGGACATTCTGCATGTTCCCTGGACCCTGACACTATTCTGTACCCTTACCTTACAATTTCTCCCCGGAGTGGAAGTCCTAGGATCACTGTAATCCCGCTCGCTACCTGAAGGCTGACCATTTTGATACGTGTGTGTCACGTGACTGCTAACAAGAACTATGAATTAGAGCTGCAGTTTTATCATGTCAGTACTGCTGGGGACCAGCCTAGGGTATTGGTAGGGCAGGTGTCACACTTTTGTACACAGCACTGTAGGTAGTGTGACAAGCCTGAACCTAGGCTGCAAAGTGTGGCACAAGAGTTCACAAGGTGCACCAGCCCAAGACAAAAATCCACACCAACCTGGACCAGGCAGGCAAAAATCTGCACCAGTCCACACCACACCAGCCAAGGATCCACACTAACACATCAAAACCATTAAAACGCCCTTATTGGGTCAGAAACCTAGAGTACATTTCTTCAGCGCTAGTTCCTAATGTGAAAAGCATGTAAAGCTTTGTTTGTTAATTTGCCCAGTGCAACTGTTGCTTGCAGCGCAGCATTGGCACCACACTATTAAAGTCTGCGCACCGCACCCTACTAAATCTGCACAGCACCAAATTCACACCAGCTTCTCTAAATCCACACCAAATCCGCACCAGCCAGGATGGGTCTGCACTGACAAGATCTCGTTGAATATGCCATACTTTGCAGTCTGGGCCTGAACAAGTGGTGGGCTGTGCAGCTGGCTTGATGATGTCATTGGGAGGGAAACAATCAAATTAGAGCCTAGTTCCATTGACCCAGACTGCAAAGTATGGCATATGCAATGAGATCTCATCATTGTGGGCCTGTCCTGGCTGGCACAGATTTAGAGAAGCTGGTGCGGATTTAGTAGGGTTTGATGCAGACCTGTAATGGTGTGGTGCCAATGCTGCGCTGTGGGCAACAGTCGCACAGGGCAGATTACTTACCTGGTCAACTCACCTGGTCAACTTACCTGGTTGGGTTCCTTGTGTCGTGAGGAGGTTGAAAGGAATATGATCAAGTTGAAGTGAGATATAGGTTTTCCCTAGAACAAAGGACACACCTTTAAATTAACAAACAAAGCTTTACATGCTCTTTCACATTAGGAACTAGCGCTGAAGAACTGTCCTCTCAGTTTCTGACCCAATTAGGGCATTTTACTAGTTTTGATGGGTTTGTGTGGATCTTTGGCTGGTCTGGTGTGGACTCGTGCAGATTTTTTACCTGCTTGGTCCGGGTTGGTGTGGATTTTCGCCATGGGCTGGTGTGTCTCGTCGACTCCTGTACCACACTTTGTAGTCTGGCCACTGGCTGGATGGAATTTATGTGGTGCAGCCTCCGGCGGCATTTCAACACATCCCTATGTGGTTATGGATGAGTGAGTCAGGATTAGCTCGGGAGTGGTTTACGAATGGGATGGAGATTTTAACAATAAATTAATAATAATACTGCAGCTCTTAATAATAATATTGCAGCATCAATTTAGTAGTGGTGTTTGAATTTCCTTTTTAATTATGCAGTTCAATTGAATGTCTTCACTTTCACCAAATAACCCCTTTTCTCTACTTCCCCCCAAGAAAACACAGTTTTCCTATCTCCCCCTAGAATGAAGGGTATAAGTGGAGCACTATATTTATTTATGCCTTCGAAGTACTACAAACAATCAGCTGTTGTGTAAACAAAGTTTGGCAATGAGTGATGCAACGCAGCGGTGAGATATTAATTATTGAAGTCAAAATTTGTTATAGTGCAAAATGTCTCGGGGAAAACATTTTCCTAAATGTGATATTTTGTATCAATTGGTGGGTATATTATAGGGATTGAATATTAACTAATGGTGTGAGGATCGTTGGTACAGCCCCAATAATTGCTGTTCCATACATCAATAGCTTAAAATCTTGTGTAGGAGTTCAAGCGGTATCTCAGTTTGTTTTCACACCAGTGCAGTGTTGACAATGTGGTCTGTGTCGATAATGTGGTGATACTGATGACTCATCAGTCATGTAGCCTTGTAGTCTAGGCGAGTCATCCAACAAAACCTGTCCCATATATTGGGCACATTTTGTCACCTACAGGGGCACATTCTGTCACGGATGGGGCACTTCCTGTTATCACTGAATGATCATCTATGGCGTCCCTGTAGGCCAGACTACAAAGTGTGACACAGGAGTTGATAAGGCGCACCAGCCCATAGCGAAAATGCACACTAACCCGCACCAAGCAGGCTAAAAACCTGCACCAGACCACTGGCTAAAGATACACACCAAGCCATCAAAACCAGTAAAACACCTTATTTGGGTCGGAACCGAGCTGTAGTTCCTAATGTGAAAAGCACTTAAAGCTTTGTATTAGACTAGTGCCGGTGCTCGGCGACACCTTCACCGTGCCGGGGTGGGGTGCTTCCTTGAGCTCGGCTCCTATGTGACGTAGACAAAAACCGAAAATACATTCTGTTCAAAAGCTCATCAAACTTTTCCTTCCCTTTTGGCTGAGGTCTATATTGAGGTCACTAGAGGTCATCAAAAGTCAGATTTTCCCGTTTTAGGACTTTGATTAGAAAACCTCAAATATTTTGGGAACCCTGTGATATGTAGCTTGGAAAAAAAAACTTGAAAATGCAATTGCCTTGGGTGTATCACATTTTGGCTAAGATCACTATTCAGGCTCCAGAGACCAAAGTAGAGATCACGTGTATTTTTTGCAATACCTTTTTTGTGAATATCGTTTCACTTGATAAAGATATTGCAATAACTGTCACACCACCGTGTTTGTCTCGCCAATGTACTTTGAATCATCTAATAGTTCACCTGGTTAGGTCAACTTAGAAATTTGACCTTTGGTCAAGTCATGACCAAGTACATCATTTTGCATTTTGGGAGACGTGTTTCGACGAGACAAACACATAAGTGCCTGTTTCACTTATGTATCTTCATTCTCTCTAGAGTTATTGACTAAAAGTTTTGGTGACCTCGGATGACCTCAGATGACCCTGTAGGCCTAGGGGTTACTTAATAAAAAATACCTTGGATCATCAATAATGGCCTATGATAACAGGGGCCAGAAGGAATTGGACTGTTATCTTGCGTTTCATCGGAGAAGGAAGCATGTTAATATTTCCCCCATTTACTTATAATGAGGAGATCAATTGATTCGACATGGCGATGAAACCAAAATAGATATAAATTTAGATTGAATGTCCTTATATAGGCATTGCTTTGTCCACTTCAATATATTTATTGTTTGATCTATGATTGATGTGCCTCTTTATAACTTTAACAGGCACAGGCAGGTAAACTACAGCATCGACACTTGCTAAAATACCAGATTGTTTATGTCGCGTTGAGTGGAATATTGGTGCTTATGAGCAGCTATACCACAAGAAGCATAACAGCTGGTATCAAGCAATCTTATCTTCCCAAGATATCCTGGAAATAGAAAGTCCACTGTTGACTCATCCAAACCCTTGAAAAGTAGCACAAAGTAATGTGTCACCTCTGCTTGTTTTTAGTAGGAAGTAATAGCAGATCCAGATCGCAGAGTCTCGGATTGGGTATGTGCCTTGTGATATGTACCGACTTCGTTGCTCTCCTCTGGTGGAACTAGTTGACATACAGTATAATGGTTTTCCTATTCCATAACGATCACATTCATGTTACAGATAAGTTACAATAGCATCTGGAACTATGATCATGGTGTTTTGTCGTCAAATTGTTGAATGTGTTGTTTGATGCGACTTATCCACTGCTACAGCTGTTATTACGAGCGAGCGCGAAGCGCTCGCTCGTCTTTACATGATATATGGGAAAAATCTGATTATGAGCGATCCGACCCGTGGTGACGCTTTTGAGAAGCTCATATCTTTGGAACCGCACGTCCGATTGACAAGCGGACTTCTTTGCTGCGTAGCCCCATCGAACCTACCATGTTTTGTTACCAGTGCCGACTCATGTTGTTGACTACCACTGCGCGTGGCGCGTGCTGCGTGAGGGGTGTTGAAATGTGTTTGTCACAAAAACTCCGCAACGGCTGGGCTGATTGTGCTCGAATTGGGTGTGTGGTTAGGGACTCCTCAGCCACCGCTTTTCTACTAGTCAGGGGTGGGGTGCCTCTGCACGTGCACACCCCTATTATAATATCTCGGGAACGGCTGAACCGATTGGTTTCGAATTTGGGTGAGTAGTTAGGGACCTCTCAGTCCGCCGCCTTTCCACAAGTCAGGGGTGGGGTGGCTGATGGCTCTGCACGTGCGCACGTGCCATCCCTATTTTTTAGTAATCTCAGGAACGGTCTGAGCCGATTGTGTTTCAAATTTGGTGTGTGGTTAGGGACCTCTCAGCCTCCACATTTCCATAAGTCAGGGATGGGTGTATCTGCACGTGCGCACCTTTTTTGTATCTCAGAAGCTACTTCCCCGAATTAGTTGAAATTCACCATACGTTTCCTTCGCGCTCGCTTGTCCATCGCCAACTACGGCGCTTTACTGGTATTATAGGTTTAATGTCTATATTGATATGAATATCCAGGTTTGCCTTTCTGACACTTGCTTCCATGGCTCTCAGTTCATGCTGTGAAATTGCCTAGCATTTTTATTTGTGCTCTCAAAATGAGGCTTTTTGCTTGTGATACCATTGAAATTTGAATGGCAGTTGCCATCACCTTGTGGAAAGGTTACTTTGGTAGCATAACTAAACTTGCTTTTCAGCTGAAGGCACGTGACGGCAGTGAACCCCGATCGTTAACAGCACCCGACGGGCTAACAGTATGATGAGTGGGATAAGTGAGGTTGATTGATTCAACCTTTTTAGAATAAAACAAAATGAATTCACAATAAAACATCTTCAACCTTATTTAGAACAAACGCTATTGCCATCTCTCACTGCCGCTGTTGTGCTGTTATATTTGCTAAAGATTGATCATGTAGTGATGAAGTGGCAAACGAAACAGCTGTTCTGGACTTTTGGTGTACAAACCCCTGTCCACCATTCTCTGTATGCAGTACTAACGCAAACGCTCCTCCCCCGCCAGGGTTCTCTATTCAGCTGTCGCCTGGTTGGAACGCTGTTCTGGTGTCGATTGCAGCCGATATATAAACCTATCCTCACAGCATGCCCGTCAAGGATATATTCTACTCGGACAAATACAACGACGACAAGTATGAGTACAGGTACGAAACGGCTGCGTCTCGCCGCCCACTGACGCGTGTTTGCGTTTCCCCGGCTGTGGGCAGCGAAACGGGCTGCTGCGTCGGCGTGCGCTACTGTTAGGGATAGAGTGTGTGTGCTGTTTCTCAGGCTTTGCAGTACGCGTTCTAGTTGCTTTGCGTTATTTTCTTTGCATGCTGGAAGTTGAGTCTGTTCACTTGCACAGCAAACCCACCTGTCAATATGTTACACGTTCAAATAATATTTGATAACCTGGCAGGTGTATGTGCATGAATTATTAACCCGCGAGTCTCTTGGGGAAATTAACCCTCTCCCCCTGAGGAATATTTATAATATCTCAAGAACGAATGCAGCTATCGACGCCAAACTTTCAGTACCTTTCCGGACATTATTTTTACACATGTCAGCATAACGAAAATGTTAAGATGATAATGTGCCACGAGAAAACGGTGTTATAGTGACGTCATACAGCTTCTGGGTATAAGGACATGTCCCGCTGCCGGTGTTGACCCCTGTGGCCGGCGCCTGTCGGCAGGCACGTGCTGTTGCCGAAGGACCTGGTGGACCTGGTGCCGAAGACGCACCTCATGACAGAGACGGAGTGGCGCACCATCGGCGTCCAGCAGAGCCGCGGCTGGGTCCACTATATGATCCACGAACCCGGTATGTATGCTGCATCTAATCTAACCTACTATTTACTGAATCTCTGTCTGTCTCTGTCTCTGTCAATTCAATGAGTCTCTGGCTGTATGTCTCTGGCTCTGGCTCTGGCTCTGTCTCTGTCTTTGTCTTGGGCGCAAATTGACCCAAAGGTGTCGGCGCGCCCTTAAACCCCAATAAACAAACTGTCTCTGTCTCTGTCTGTATGTCTGTATGTCTGTATGTCTGTATGTCTGTATGTCTGTATGTCTGTCTGTATGTCTGTATGTCTGTCTGCCTGTCTGCCTGTCTGCCTGTCTGCCTGTCTGCCTGTCTGCCTGTCCTGCCTGTCTGCTGCCTGCCTGCCTGCCTGTCTGCTGTCTGCCTGTCTGCTGTCTGTCTGTCTGTCTGCCTGTTGTCTGCCTGTCTGCCTGTCTGTCTGCCTGTCTCCTGTCTGCCTGTCTGCCTGTTCTGCTGTCCTGCCTGTCTGCCTGCCTGCCCTGCCTGCCTGCCTGCCTGCCTGCCTGCCTGCCTGCCGCCTGTCTGCCTGTCTGCCTGTCTGCCTGTCTGCCTGCCTGCCTGCCTGCCTGCCTGTCTGCCTGTCTGCCTGTCTGCCTGTCTGCCTGTCTGCCTGTCTGTCTGTCTGTCTGTCTGTACACCGAATTGAATTGTGCCCCGGACCTGATTCGATAACGCCACGGGAGCAGTGTGATCTGCTTCAGTTGCAATGCTCAGGTCACGGGGCCACTTTGTTTCGGCCAGATATGGTCGGGGGCCACCTAAACCGTTTTTACCAGCCCTGGTTGTAGCTTAGACATAGAGTTGTTCAAAAAGGTATAGCAAGCCAGGATCAGATGATGATCAAGGTGCACACAAATAATTCAATGAGCACATTAATAATGTGTTCATTTAATTCAATTGATTTAAACAGAGGCCGAAGGTTACTCCGTCCCTGCCATTCCGTCTTCCTTACCTACCTCTCCCCTCTCTTAAATGTATGCAAAACATAAACAAACATGTATTAATTTTATTATTGGACTTAAAGTTAGCGGAACTAAATTTAGCGGAACCTAATTGGTCCGCTAACTGTTTCCAAAGTGGGCGCAAATTGACCCAAAGGTGTCGGCGCGCCTTAAACACGCGCACTGGAGGAGGGGGCACTTTTGTGCTCCCCCATGTTTTTTTCGTGAATATCTCGAAAACGAAGCGGCGCAGGGCGGTAGTGTTTGTATGATATTTATGGCAACACAATAGCGGATCGTTTGACGTAAACAAATAGAAATCGGTCGGTAAATTTTTGAGTTATATGGATTTAAATTCAAAAATAGCTGCCGGAATCGAGGTCGGCGAAGCGATATCTTCAGAACAAACAGTCAGATCGGGACGATTCAAACACCATTTGGTAGTCAGTGTCGATGTTCATCCCCAAACATAACTTCAGACACATTGCAGTTAACCTGTGACGTCACAGATGTCAAATCCAAAAAAGGTGACATTTGACCCGATTTGACCTTCATGACCTCGTTTGACCTTTAAGATATTGATCTAAGGTCACTAAAATTTCAGAGAATGTAGATCATCATAGCACCTACGGCCTACCTTCCCTGTAAGTTTGAAAGTTATAGCTCTCATACTTTCTGAGATCTCACGGGGGAGGCACTAAAGTGCCCCCCCCCCCCTCCAGTGTGTGTTAGTGGCATACCCCTCTCCAGTGCGCGTGTTAAACCCCAATAAACAAACAAAGTGTTTCCAAAGTTAGCGAAAACGCTAATCTGGTAAACGAAAAGTGAGTTCCGCTAATTAGGCGGATTAGCGGAACTGTGCCCACCACTGGTGCTGTCGGACACCAAGTGTATGTCGGGTACACACAAATGTGTTATAGGTACGACGGTTGTGCCACTGGTGTGCGGGTTATCAATCTATATGGCCTATCAAGTATCACTGGTTTGCGCCACCACTTGACCTGTATCTATACATAGATTGTCCAGCGGAGCGGACGTGCTAGCACTAGTGGTCCACTCGTATGATCCACAGAGTCTGTATGTGTGTTACTGGGTCCACTACATGATAGACGAACCGGGTATGTATTACTGGGTCCACAGTGTATGATTGACGAACCCGGTATGTACGCTATATTGCTATTAAGTCCTCTACGTGATCCATGGAGTCGGTATATGTATCACAGAGCCGCGACTGGGCTCACTGCATAATTCATGAACCCGGAATGTGTTAAACGGCCGTTGGAGGTTTATCTCATGAAAAATTCACTTAATCGATGGTTGATTCATTTGTCAGTGCCCAGAGGTGCCAATATCCAGCACAACGACGCGACGGGAACTATAGCGAAACAGCGCAGGGGTCCCACTTTTCCCGATAATGGGTCCTCTAGACAGCTGTCCCACATTCTGAATGGGCCGTCGCTTTTACACTGATTGGTGTTGTGAATGTGGCATGTCTTAGTAATTGCACGGTGCCCTACACTTGTGGCTAATATTTCGTGTCAGCCGGGTCCTGTAATTGTTTTTTGCTAGAGGTGATCACTGATCAATGCTGAGTGGATGTCACTATTCCAGAGAGATGTTGAAATTGCGGTTGAAATTGATATAATAATAACCCAACAATTGATGTTACAGTCAGGTTGTATGTATTATGCAATTTCACTGTAAGTTCAGAGGACTTTTATGCAGAAAATGATCCCTTGTGTCAACTGTGCAACTAAAAAGTTTATTGGATGGTAGAAATTATAAAAACTCATAAACTTAAAAGTGGAAAATATATCTATTAATTCAACGTCCTTTTTTCGCATGGTACCTGGATTTGCCTCATATGGCTTAGCTCGATATCTAGTGACGTCGCTTCGATGACAAGTGAGGTGACAACCAAGTTGATTTGGGTGTGACTGATTATTCATATTTATGAAACTCATGACACTGCTATACCGTGGACCATTTATATTACGTTATCAAGAGCAGCAGGTCGTGCACTGGCTTCTTGAAAAGTTGCGAGTTTATAGGGCAGACGAGCGAGTGTTGCCATCTACAACTGTCATTCAAACACAGACGCAAGTAGGGGTGTACTATAAAATGGACTATTTCGCAAATGGAAAAAAAAAAAAAGGGACTGTCAGAACCTGTTATCCATGGACCTTAAAAAAAAGTACAGAGAGAAGGAAGACCGCGTGTGCATCGATTTGGTTCTCCTTTCCCAAAAAACTACCACTCGAAAAAAAAAAAAAAAAAAAACTGTAAAAATGCATTAATAGCAATGGCAGGATGCCACAAAGTGTCGTTCGTCCCCTGTATTTATTCTCATAACTTCCGCCAACTTCAGCTGACATCAATCATATTTTGGTCTAGACCAGCTAGAACAAATTACTGGGAACATTTTGACACGAAGAAAAAAGTTCCAGTCAGGTTTCTCAGGTCACGGAGTATATGACGTCACATCTAGTACATGAAAAAAAAAGTGGTGGCGCTGTGGCGCACTGACGTTTTTTTTTTTAGCTTATGGATTGCCCCATGCTACTTAACTCATTATTCTCGCTATTAACCACTACCACAACTGCTCTGTTAAATTAAATCGATTCATGACGGTATCAAGTGGTGGATATCAGAGTGCGCCTTACACCTGCTATTACGCCGAAGCGCATCTTATATCGGGTATCGGCACAACGTAGCTCCTGATGTCAGGCTAGCGGGAGAGATGGCTCGAGGGGAGTCCGGCGTTCTTATGAGTAAGCCACAGTATAGTATGTCGGGTGTGGGGTGTCATAGAAAAAGCATGCCATCATCTACCCCCTGACTATTCGAGCCTTCGAACGGTCGGCGTGATGTATCCCATAGCCGATCGAGGTCGCTCTGAGAACGAATCGGCTTCACCCCTGTTTTTCATAAGACCAAATGTCGCAAGTGCATTTGTCCACTCTGCGACTTCAGAGGCCTTATTCTGGTCCTTACAGTGAGCCTCCCACTCTGGTCTTCCGTTGGGCCAACGTCGGTCCCTCCAGAGGGTCTCCCACTGATCACCGAGCATGGCCATACTTTCTCTAACTTGTAAGAGGGTTCCCATTACTGGTTATAGTCAAGGAGGCAACCATGTTTCACTATCGGTGAAAGGTATATTTTGGCCATAGGTGGGTCCATTCTAGATGATATTTTCTTCATATGTCAAAGGACCAACGACTTTGAGGGTCCCACAAAGTTGCGGCTGAGGGTTCCAAACCGTTCCACCCAAGGCTTCTGTCTGGGTTCCAAGCTGTTTTACCGCGTAGCTCACACATACATATATACGCCGCCCCTCCTGGAGAGCGTTCCCACTAAATGGCCTATATTAAAAACTGCTTTGAGCCAAAAAACAACAGTGGCCTCAGCGAAAATCATACCAAACCCTCATAAGGTCATAACTGGCCCAATCTGGATGCCAAAATGGGAGCCCTTTGAAATAGGCAGAGGGCCCTGTGGAAACCAGATGGCCCTCTGAATGCCATAGCGGGTCCTTGGAAGTGCCAGAGTAGGCCCTCGGGAGCCAGAGTGAGTCCTCACGTGAGGCCAGCATGTGGGTCCTCTTGGAACCTATGGAGTCCTTGACTGGTCTGTGAGTGCTCAGATTCTCAGACTCTGGTCTGAGGGTCCTAGACTTGTTGAGATGGCCCCTGTCCCCCGCGTGAGGGGTTCTAGGTCAGGGTCAGAGTCCGAGAGGACCCTCAGACAAGATTCTGTGCACTTCAAGACCAGCCAAAGGCTCCCTAAGTTCCAGAGGACCCATCTGGCCTCCATTAGGCCCACTCTGGCCTCCCTGAGGGCCTACCTCTACTGCCATCCAGGAGGACCACTCCGCTCTGTGATTCCAGGAGCCACTGGTCCTTTCACAGGGCCCCTTCTCCACTCGATCGCACTTAGAAAGGGCCACTTGTTGAATCCAGTGGGCCAGTTTCTTACGTCATGAGGGCCCAGTTTGATTTTCCTGAGCCATGTTGTATTTTGGCACAGAGCTTAGTTCTTATTATTGGCCTGCAAATGGATTGGACCCAGGATTAGATCAAGGAAGGAGGTCAACGTGGCCAAAGTGCGGCCCCGAAAGGCCTCGGCCTGGTCCCTCTCAGGCCTTAAAGACCCCTCAAAGCCTTGGGGTCCCTTATGAAAAGGAGACAAATATATGCTATAGAAGGACCCGTTTAGTTCAAATATACCTGTTACATGCTGAACATGGGCCTCTCTACCAAATGCGAGAATGGGGCCCTCTTTTCAAGTCAGAATGGGCCTTCTGGGTGATCAGCGTTGGCCCTCTTTGGAGGCAACAACGTGGGCCACTCGGAGGTACCTCGAGTGGCTCATCTGGAGGCCAGAATATGGGTTTCCTCTTGAAGTCAGAGTGGACAAATTGCACTTGCGATTTGGTTTTGAAAACCGGGGTGAAATTCGTTTCAGGAGTAGTTGACCTCGATCCGGCTATGGGCCCCTGGGGCTATTTGGGCCAACGAGGTGTCAAAAGGGTGAGTGGGCATGTCTCCCCCTCTTGTATCCACCACTGATAAACCGTCATGTTCGATTTTCTAAACGCCAAAGTTGATGATCATATGAGTTAAGTAGCATGAGAGCATCCACAGCTTAAAAAAAAAAAAAACGTTGCGCCCACTTTTACTTGTGACGTCATAACTCCGTGACCTGACCTGACCTGGAACTTTTTCTCGTGTCAAAATGTTCCCAATTAATTGTTCTACTGGTCTACCAAAATAGATTGATGTCACTGAAAGTAGGATGGAAGTTATGAGAATAAATAACAGGACGAACGACCATGTTGGCATCCTGCTTTGCCTTTTAATGCATTATTGAGGGTTTTTAGTTTTTCGAAGGCTGGTAGGTTTTTAAGGGAGGAACCAAAATCGATTGCACCACGTTTCTTTTAAGGTCCATCCTGTGGAAAATGTTCTGAACAGGGCTTTTTTTGTGCATTTTCGAAAAAGTCCATTTTATAGTACACCCCTAACACAAGGCTCTGTATTGGACTGTTACGAGAGTGAGGTGCTGCCATCTGCAGTTAGTCATTTAAGCACAGACCCAAGGCTCTGCATTGGACCGTTTCGAGAGTGAGGTGCTGCCATCTACAGTTAGTCATTTAAGCTCAGACACAAGGCTCTGTGACGTTTCGAGAGTGAGGTGCTACCATCTACAGTTAGTCATTTAAGCACAGACCCAAGGCTCTGTGACGTTCCGAGAGTGAGGTGCTGCCATCTGCAGTTAGTCATTTAAGCTCAGACCCAAGGCTCTGTGTTGGACCGTTTCGAGAGTGAGGTGCTGCCATCTGCAGTTAGTCATTTAAGCACAGACACAAGGCTCTGTGACGTTCCGAGAGGAAGGTGCTGCCATCTACCTCACAGAACCCAGTGTCTGGATAGCGGAAGCTGAGAAAGGCACCAATATGAAGACAAAGCCCGCTTTTATCAAATCCTAGAACGGGGTTTGTAATGCATCTCGTCCGTCTGTCATGCAATGCAGCTTTATGAAAGTTGCGGACATTTACTTCAGGCATTTGCTTTTCCATGTTGAATATTGATTGATATCAATCCCGCCATGATTGCGTGTGGTGCATTCTAGAACGCGATTTTGTTGGCTGGTGTGTGTTTATTTGTATTTAAAACAGAAGGATTTTCAATTGTAAAATCATTGGACTCAATTGACTAGAGAAATTGGCAAATACGTCCACGGCTGTATGTTTCGGGCGGTGAAACTGGTGACGGATCCCTTTTAGCAATATACCAGTTTTAGAAAGAGTTCACTTTGGACCGCCGTGCTCCAGTGTCCCAAAATTTGTCGATTTGGGTGGGAGATGACACCCAACTGTGAATAATTTTCCACTCTCAATGTCCATTTAAGGAATGAATTTTCCACTCCCAAATTATGAATTGTGATATTGATTCTGATATAAATAAATATTGTAAAACTACATGATTTCATAAACGACTGCTTTTCATATTCAAACAGTAATCAATATGTACCATTTTTACATCAATTTTCCACTCTCATGGTCTTTTTGGGCTAAAATTTACCACTCTGACACCCAAGCCAAAATGGAATATTGGGACACTGCCGTGCTCGAGACCTTGCACTTCGGAGCAAGTCTAATCGGAAGGC
This sequence comes from Semibalanus balanoides, assembly GCA_014673585.1. Lineage (NCBI taxonomy): Eukaryota > Metazoa > Arthropoda > Thecostraca > Balanomorpha > Balanidae > Semibalanus > Semibalanus balanoides. Next base: position 23,438 of record VOPJ01010238.1, read on the forward strand.
GGGTTATTGATGTTCACAGTATCTTATTGGTGGCCAAAACCGAATCGTCTGCTTTGAGGTCGGCATCCAACGGCTGGTTGCCTCTGTCACTCACACCTTTGGCGTTTCACATTCACTACATTTCAACAGGGCAATTTGCATAGAATAATACAACTGCTGCCGCCAATAGTTCCAAAATGATGGCGTCACACCCCAAACTGCGGTCTGCAAGCTCGGGTCCGAAGCCACCAATGCATCAGCCTGAGGCCGGCCGCTCGATGGGCCGTTCTCTCTCCTGATTTGGGCTCCCTCTAATGTGCAGTGGTGGGCAACTTCCGTTACTCCGTTACTAACGGAACTACTTTTTTCAGTAACGGAGTAACGATCTCGCTTACTTTTCAAAACAGGTAACGACCAAGTAACTTCCGTTACTGTATAATCAGTCCGTTACACTTACCGTTACTCTTTTTTCTGTGTTGAAATAATGGGCCGGTGTGAAAAGGACGGACATCGCTAGTGGGCAAAAATAGATGTAGCATATATATAAACCCGATCTCTTACCGAACTAGTCTTAACTTAGGTCATCTGAGGCAAGTAACCTCGGATGCCCTGTGTAAGAAAATTACCCCAGTGTAACATATTTTCGTGTAAGTAGATACCAAATTTGAAACCAGCGTCGCAAATTACCCTTGAAATTGCAATCTCTGACAATTTCTAGGGCATTTTGTGACGCGGATTTCAAATTTTATATTTTATATGCCCTCAGGCAAAACAAGTTATGGCAGCCAGTTGTACAACCGACACTGTATAAAGGTCAAGGTCAGGTCATGATAATGGTCAAAACTTGAATTGGATACTATTAGTAAAAAAACGCATGTTTCTAGATCGATTTGTCGTCCGAAATACAGCGGTGGCATTTATTTGTCTCTATCTGGTAAATCAAATCCAAGAAAAGATATCCTCACAAATGACGTCATGAGTATTTATACTAGTGAGGCCATTCAGTTGTGTCCCAAAATATAAGAATATTTCTCCTTGAAATTAGCATAGGGTATCGCCATGGCTGTCGTCTCATATGTATTCCATTTTTTAATATCTTCAAAAAAGTTTGCTTGTGAAAAAATACCGAAGGAATCAGTTATTTTTATTTTGAGGGGTTATTTTTTTTAATGTGAGTAGTATTTTGTATGAAAATGCCATTTTCGGTGTTTTGGCGTTTGTATTTGCAAATTGCAATTAACTTGAAAACTCCATTTGCTACGATTTTTCAAAGATCTGTCGTTCTTCAACCAAAAATGGCATGACATGACGTCATTTAAACGTCATTATCTCCCAAAGTACTTAATCAGTTTCATCAAAATCTTGTGAGAAGACGTAAAATTGATGTTGCGTGAATGGTATTGAAAGTTTCACCTCGATATCTGGCACAGTTTTTGGGTTATGTAAAAATCCGGGAGGGGCAGATTCCCCCCAAACGGGGCGTGGATTACACTAAAGTAACGGAGTAACGGACTAATGTAACTTCCGTTAAATTTGTCGAAAAGTAACGGAGTAACGAGTAACGGAACTACTTTTATGAGTAACAAAGTAACGAGTAACGGAACTACATTTTCAAGTAACGATGCCCACCTCTGCTAATGTGTTGTATGAGGATGTCGCAAAGACCGGGTATGTGCGGGAAGAAGCACGACCATGAATAGCCTCCAGATCACCAAAGTCCATATGGTGCCCTGTTTCTCACTGCTGCAGTCGACAAGGCCATCACTCATTGAAGGCGTCTCTAGCGTCTACCGTTGGTGAAGCGGCGCCCCGGTCCCCATGTACCGGAACACCTATGCAGGAGAGCCTGAGGCGGCTAATGGAGCCTGAGGCGGCTCCACTGACAGTTCGTCGTGTATTCGCCATTTCATTGTGATCGGAAGTGTACCTTATGTATGACTGTACGGCTGTTTTGCATTGTATAAAACTGAACATAGCCGACCCTGTATGCGCCAGTATGTGCTGTGCTGGACTGGCAGCCGCCATGGACAGCGTATCCTGCCTATCTGTGAGTTCGGTCCGGTCTGTGCTGCTGTACTGTGCCGTGCTGTGCTGTGCTGTGCTGTATTCCGTTGTGTTCCATGCTGTGTAGCAGACTTGTAATGACTCATATTTGTTTTAGTCGACTCAAGTCTGACTCAAGAACCAAAGAACTGACTCGACTCTTGACTCAAGTGGTGTTTGAAACAAAATGAGTTGACTCAACTCATGACTCAAGTCCAGCTTTTAAAAATTGAGTCGACTCAACTTATGTCTCAAGTGCAGTTTTAACAAATTGATTCGAATCGACTAAAAAACAAACATTTGGAGCTACGACTCAAAGTTGACTCATACACAAGTCTGCATTATTACTTGATTTGCCGGGGGGGGGGGGGAGGTCGGGTTCAGACAAATCGCTTCTATCTAGTGTAAGAGTTTGCGTTTTTGCTCAGGTGAAGAGGCGTCGCCCCCAGTACCCCCTTGGCTCACTCGTCTTCCGTTGCATTTGACTTCGCAATTTGCCTGTCGCTCGATTCAAGTTGATTCACTCAACCGAAAAACTGACTCAACTCTTGACTCAAGTGCCGTTTCAAACAATTAGAATCGAACTCGACTCTTGAACTCAAAGTGTCGCCTTTTACAATTGAGTCGATCGAAGCTCATGACTCATTCCAAAAATGTCGTGATCTCATGAGTTCGACTTCATGGACTCAACCTGAGATATTACAAGTCTGCCGTGCTGTGCTTGCCGTCTGTGCCTGTGCGTGATGTGCCGTGCTGTGCCGTCTTGTGCCGTGCTGTGCCGGTGCTGTGCTGCTTGTGCGTGCTGTGCCGTTGCTGTGCGTGCTGTGCGTGCTGTGCTGTGCGTGCTGTGCCGTGCTGGCCGTGGCTGTGCCGGCTGTGCCGTGCTGCTGCCGGCTGTGCGTGCTGTGCCGTGCTGTGCCGTGTGTGGTCCGTGGATGCTGGCCGTGCTGTGCCGTTCTGTGCGTCTGTGCGTGCCGTGCTGTGCCGCTGCTTGTGCCAGTGCTGTGCCGTGCATGTGCGTCTGTCGTGGCTGTGCCAGTTGCTGTGACCGTGACTGTGCCGTGCTGTGCGTGCTGTGCCGTGCTGTGCCGGTGCTGGTGCCGTGCTGTGCCCGTTGCTGTGCCGTGCTGTGCGTGCTGCTGGCCGTGCTGTGCCGTTGCTGTGCGTGCTTGTGCCGTGCTGCTGCCCGTGCGTTGCGCGTGCTGTGCCGTGCTGTGGCCGTCGTGCCGTGCCGTGCAGTGCCGTGCCGTGCCCGTGCGTGCCGTGCCGTGCCGTGCCGTGCCGTGCCGTGCCGTGCCGTGCCGTGCCGTGCCGTGCTGTGCCGTGCTGTGCTAGCTGTGCTGTGCTAGCTGTGCGGTGCCAGCTGTGCCGTACTAGCTGTGCCGTGCTGTGCGTGCTGTGCGTGCTGGTGCCGTCTGTGGCCTGTGCTGTGCGTGCCTGGTCCGTGGCCTGTGCCGTGCTGTGCGTGCTGTGCCGTGCCTGTGCCGTGCGTGTGCCGTGCTGTGCCGTGCTTGTGCGTGCTGTGCCGTGCTGATGCCGAGCTGTGTCCGTGCTGTGCCGTGCGTGCCCGTGCCGTGCCGTCCGTGCCGTTGCGGTGCCGTTTGTGCGCTTGCCGGCCGGTGCCGTGCGCCGTCCGTGCCGTGCCGGCCGTGCCGGTGCCGTGTCCGTGCCGGTGCCGTGCGTGCTGTGCCGTGCTGTGCGCCGTGCTGTGGCCGTGCTGTGCAGTGCTGGTGCCGTGCTGTGCGTGCTTCGTGCGTGCTGTGCCGTCCGTGCCGTGCTGTGCTGTGCGCCGGTGCCCGGTATGCTGTGCCTCCTGTGCCGGTGCTGTGCTCTCCATGTGCTTTGTGCTGGACTGTCGGCTCCTGACCGCTCCGCTTGGTCGGCTATGTTTACTCTGTGTAGCGACCTTGTCCCCTGGCCCGGTGCGGCGGTGACGGCGCTCGCGGTGACAGCGGCACGGTACAGGAGCGGTGTCTGTCGCTCAGCGTGTTATCCGTGTCTGTGTGTCTGCACCGCCCGCGTGGTCGGCCAGCCCTGCTCCGGTCTGGGTCGAGCCCTGGTGGTCTGGGGAACCGTACAGATCCTGCTCTGGTCTCAGTCGGCCCTCTGGTCCCCGGTGTAGGTCCTGTTCCGGTCCCGGTGATCTGGGTATCGTACAGGTCCTGCTTTGGTGCCTGTTGTGCCCCGGTGGCTCGATATGGCGCGGTATGGGCCCTCCCCATGTAGTAAAGAAATATTGGCTGTCACCGCGCGATGAGTCTTACGAGATAGTATTGTGGTGTTAGTGTCAGCAATTCAGTATTGTGTAGAAGACATCTTGCTTCATTCTGTCTTGGCTTTGCATCCTATATGGGCTTGGGCACGATGCAAGACAACATTCAGAGTTGCCTGTTTTTATGGTACAGTCGCATGCGTTTCACTGGATCGACAAATATACGCCTATTTTTGGTTGAATTTGTTAGTTTTCTAGTAGAGAGTTCTCGCTATGACCTTTCCAACGGTATCGTTGGTTTCGTCGTGCGATAAGCGGATCTGGAGACGGGAAAGGGTGTCTCCCCCGTCCCTATAACGCGTTGCACCAGATCTTAGAATTATGATCAGCACTGTTGTCTGGGGATGTTTTTCCGCTTCAAATTTTCCATTCCCGTTTTCCCAATGTGTATGCAAGTTTGTTGCGTCTGAGTCGGGGTTTTAATGGATGAAACCAGCAGCAATGCGTTTTATTTTATCCCCTGTTACCAAGTGGTAGTGGTTGAAATATTCCATTGCAACCCTTACTTTTGTAAACTGTTGTGCACTTAGGGATAACAGGAGTGGAAGAACACCCAAGCACTTAACATAGACACTAAAAAAATGACCATCCTACCACCCTGGATTACATATCGACGACGGCAACACTGCGGGCTATCACATGCAGTGTTCGAGGATTGCTTTAAAGCCAGGGTGCAGAGTGGAAAATTCAGACTGAAAATCAGGAAAAAGAGTGAAAAATTATACATCAAAAAGTGCCTTTTTCAAGAATTTTGCTATTAAACAAAACAAGCCATTTTGCTATTAAACAAAACTTGATCAATTTTCTGGCTTTTTACATATGAAAATACATAAGTGAAAAAATAATATCAAAAGTGAAAAAGAGTGAGAAAATATACCTTCAAATTTGGCAAAAGGGGTGTAATATGATATATTGTAGGGTGTCGCCTAACACCAAAAATTTTCAATCCTAGGACACTGATCACATGTCTTCATGACGTCACCAGACACGACCGAAATGTGGTTCAAGGTCGTGTCCGTCTGCCTGCCCGTTCCAGAACGTAGCCTCTTATCTAACCTGCGCCTTCTTTTTCCGCAGAGCCGCACATCCTTCTGTTCAAGAGGGCGCTGCCTAAAATGGAAAAGATGGAAATCAGCGACAAGTAGCTATCGCACCCATGGAATAGGCGCGGGCAGCTGCCACCGGCGCCCGCCGCGTCCAGCTGGTCGCTACAGCTCGCGCCGCGCGCGACCCGCTGTGATACGGGACCCACTGATACGAGGTACTCGGGCCGCGGCCGGTCTAGTCGCGCCCGCGCCACTTCCATTGGGACGTCGTGCCGTCCTTCATGTTACTGCTCCATCATCAACAATGCTCTTCCGATTTCTGCCTGCGTTCGGAGTGATGTTTCATTGAGACTTGTTGTTGCCGACTTGCGTGTTACTGTTACATCATCAGCAATGCTCTTCCGATTCTGTCTGCGTTCGGCGCGGTTTCTGGGCTGCTCACTGGGCGGGGGTTTAATTAGTGTCTAGTGCTGGAGGCGGCCCGTTTCGCCGCGCGGCGCCGATTTTACATTCTCATTACTGAAGAGTGGTTCACGTTGTATTTAAGGGCCAAATATATGTTTACGTGTAGTGCGTCTTTATGGTTACACTGGTGGCGATATTTCGCGATCTACACCGGCGCCCTACACACTTCACCGTCGTCACGCAAATCCAGCTACTCAGTAACGCTGTATGTGCATACATGCACCACAGCCTGTTGTTCTGTCTGCGTTTCTATTGCACTAAATACTGATATTTCACAAGACCCCGGAACAGCCTCTCGTTGATGACCATCAACACAAATACAACACATAAATGCTCCTGACGTCTGCATGTTGCCGTATTGTGTTATGTACAGTGCAGAACAAAGTCCGCTTCCTTCTGTTGACACCACGTCTGTCGGTGCTGCACGCAATAAAATCCAATTAAACTGTAGATGCCCTCGCCCCTGATGCCGGGGGCGAGGGCTGTAGCAAATCCATTGGATTCCACTGCGGGCAGTAGGGTAGAGTGGGGCAAAGCGCCCATGGCGGGTAAAACGCCCACCCATCATATTTCGTAAAACCATTTGACATTTCAGAGCAAATCTGTATAGCTTAATTTTGATGGGCGACAAATTGACCTTATTGTTGGCGCGCCGAAAACCCCAACATAAACATAGCTGTTTTGAAGAACATTGGAACTTTGCTTTACATGCCCATTTTGTGGAGCGCTAGTCTTTGCTGAGATTGTGCGGCGAGGGTAACGTGTTTTGTCAAATATTTTACTTTTTTGAGGTTTTGTTCTTTTGCTAAAGGGAATATTAGCACCTTGTGGAAAAGTATGTAGAATGATGGAGAAGATGCCCTGATTACGGTACCTGGCATTCATTTTTGCGAAAAAAGTCAGAATTTGTTGCCAATTTGAAAAATAGTAATATGTTTACATGTGACGTCACACCAATCTTTGCGTCACAAAAAGCGAGTTGTGTCGTCCACAAGGAGCATCGAACGGCAAACTTTGCGCCCGCCCAGTGGGACAGCTGCTGTGCCGGCACCGACGATGGTGCACCGGAGGCGTGAACGTGAAACTGGCTGGGTCGACCGGCGCTCGTTTCGCGCCGGGTGGGACGTGGGGGACGCATACGTGAACCACTAGTGTGCGAGCGCCTGACGACCGTCGTTGCGGTCGGGCGGACGCAAGGTAACTGAAATACTGGCGGACGGTTTCAAAAGCGAAGTGCGGTGGCAATCAGCAGTAGGGTAACTACTTGTGACGATTGCGAAAACGTCCCGGGATTGTGACGTTGAAATATGACCACATATGCCAACGGTTTTTGCGTTGAAACTCAGCAACTAGGTCGCTTTGGAGGAAAAATTTTCGGATTTGGGCGGTTTCTCAGCAACACCCGACCAATCTGGATATCTCAGTTAAAAACAACTAATTGTTAAAGGTGCTAATTCCCTTTAACTTTTGGGATTTCCCTGTTAATGAGGGTTGTAAATCATGTTATGGCAAACGTATTGGTGTGAAGATTCATTTGACCAAAATTTGTTAGTATACAATTGTGGCGGAATGCTTTAGGAAAGCAAACGTAGTCAATGAGCTGTAGAGGGAGTAAAACGCCATTTACAAAGGGGCAGTTTGCTCCCAGTGGGCGTTGCCCCCATGAAGCAGGCACAAATCAAAAATAAAAGTTGATGTGCTCGTAAGGAAATTTTGAAGAGAATATTGTGCTCTCTCGCGCCGTCTCTCGCCGAGAGATGAGTGTTGCTGGTTAGGGAAACTCTAATTGACCGGAAGTTTGCGCCGTCATTGATAGTAAAAACCATGGTCTTGGTCTGCACGTCCTGATACTCGGCTACGTACCGGCTAGGTGCTGGGTCATGCGCTGTGTTTATAGCGATGATGACATGAGTACATAAATGTACAAAATCAACCCACACGTACCTATATACTTTTATCAAGTGGGGCGTTCTGCCCCATAGCTGTGGCGTTTCTGCCCCATACTGAGGCAAACGCCCGATCGCAGGGTTCGGAATGTTGACAATTTACGTATAATTTAGCAAGGCCACGCTACGCCGTTTCGATGCATTTATTTCGAAGAAATTACATTTAATGATCTACCATGACATGTCCTTGCCTTTCCGAAACATCCATTATGAAAGGAGATATGTGGCCGAGACCGTTGGGGTGGGCGCTTTGCCCCACCCTACCCTACCGATAGACGTTGTGTCGAGGAAGTGGACATTTGTCCTGCGCTGTACACTGCACAGCCGACCCCGTCGTGGTTTCAACGATACCATCACCATGCAGCAGAGTTGAGCGAGTGACCACGTCTGTGGGTTAGAACGTGAACACTCGGCTGTGCAGCGGAGCGCCGATCGTTGTTCGCACGTGGTCGGGCCGCGCGGTGGGCGGTGCACTGAACGTCGGATGGTGTAAAGTTTCGGAGCCGGGTGGCCGCCGTGTCGCACAGACCGGGGATGTCACGGTGCGGGCGCGCTGACGGACGCGACTGTCGGAATGGTTTATTTGGAGACGCGGTTGGGTGGTCCGGGTTCTCACTCGGGGCTGGGGACGGTATGGGTCGGTTCGTCCACGAAGCTGGTGTCCCACGTGTGGCACGGTGGGAGTACGGCCCCGTGTATGTGATATGACCCTTCTGACCTCTGAATCTGCTGTGGGGTGAAATGCAGTCTGACCGAGCAAAGCTACACTACATGTGATACGAATTTCAGCCGAATGAGCAAGGCTGGTATATCGACAGCGGGATATGTGTACTACTTCCGGCCGCCGGATGTCTCGTAAGATTTGGAGATCACTATGCACTCTCCGCTCGCCCCTCCTACTGACTAGCTCTACATTTGGCATAGGGTGGTTCTACTTTGTATTATGCGATCATTAATGTAGGATTACGTCCACTGTCCTTGTTTCTGGACCATTGGACGGACCCGTCCGTGGCTGACTCACGCATCGACTCGGCGTTCGGACGTACTTTGTACTTGTTCTGGGCACCGTGTGGATGATTTATGAGACAGAAGTTCCGACATGACAATTAATTAGTTCAGAAAGGAGCCAGAACAGCACGTGTTGATAGTGTTTCACTAGGCTATTTTATAATATCTAGGTATGGCCTATATAGTTTACAAAAATTATGAATATCTAGCTGAATGCTGCCGTTTCCACCTTCGCCCTGGTGGAAGGTCATTTTGAACCCCCTTAGTTTTGTATCATGAAAAGTGGTATTTTAAGGGAAAGTAGAACAGCGGCGCGCAGCGCCGCCAAAATCGACACAGCTGTTTTAGCATCGATTTCACACACTTTGTGACATTTTTTACCTCGGGTCTACTCAGGTCTGGTAACCAGGCTGTGGCGTCGCGAGGGGAGCAGCGAGGCAACTCACCCCCCTCCCCAACCCCCGAGTGGGGACCCCTAAGATCGATACAGATCCGAGGAGATTTTGAGGTGGGGAAAATTAGGCGTAAGCTTGACCACTGACCAGTGACCACTCCAGAGGTGGCTTGCCCAGGGGTCGTCACTCCGGCATCTCAGGCGAGTCCCAGGGCAAATACAGCCTCTGATTTCGTGACGTCACGTGACGTCAGGTGCTCACAGGTTTTGGTAGCCGGCATGGCCAGCGTGTTCAATCTCATTGGTATCACCCCCTCTAACTCCAAAACTAAAAAGGCTAGCAAGACGCCGAAAACGGCGTTCGAAAGCTCTTTAAAAGTTCATTCAAAGTTACATGGGCAATATTTGGCTCAGGTCAATATTGAGGTCACCAGAGGTCATCACAAATCACATTTTCAAAGTAAAGGACTTCGCTGTAGAAACTCCCAAATATCTCGAGAAATATGAGAGCTAGAAGCAAACGAAAAAAAGCAATGGAAAGCTCATGACAATTCAAATCGAGTTATACCTCTGATATTTAAGCTCAGGTTCATGTTTAGGCCCCAGAGATCACCAAATGTCCGGAGGATATTTGTTTCAATACGTTTGTCATTAATAATTTGTAATTGGTAAGACATATAGTAGTAATTTTAACCCCATCGTGTTTTTCTCGTAAAGGCTCTTTGAAGCAACATTTTAATCGTAAACTGGTTAGGTCAACTTCAAAATTTGACCTCAGGTCAAGGTCATTTGGTGACCTAGGTAGGCTATGCTACATATGGGGCGACGTAACTCGACGAGACAAACACAATGGTGTCACTTGCTCGTCTTTATTCTATCAAGAGTTATTGGCAAAAAGTTTCTGGTGACCTGAGATGACCTCAGCCGACCTTACAAAATTCGTTGAGCAATAATTCCACCTGGTTCATTACAAAAGAGCTAAAATAACATGATTCTGAAATAATTGGCCGGATCCAAAGCATGTTCTCTGAAAAGGAAGCATTTGTATACTTTTCATGAAACGTAACTTTGATGACATCTGGTGACCTCAATATTGACCTGAGCTCAAAAATGTATCAATGACTTCGAATGGCCATGTAGAGAACTTTCAAGCCCTGTGTTCTGCGTCTCGCTGGCCTTTTTAGTTTTCGAGTTAGAGGGGGTGATACCATTGAGATTTAACACGCTGGCCATGCCGGCTACCAAAACCTGTGAACACCTGACGTCACATGACGTTACGACCAATCAGGGCTTGAGACCCTGTTTTTGGCCGGAATCAGGGGCAGATCCAAGGGGGGCCAATGCGTTGGCCCCCCAAACCGAGCGGCTGGATCCGCCCCTGGCCGGAATGGCCTACCCTGTTATAGAGCCGTGGGTTTGCCCCTCGACACCAAAAATTACATTTTCACCCGCGAGATTCCAGCGAATCATTTGAAAAATTGTCACCAAAATGACTTTGAACTGAGGTAAAGTTTTGAACTTCACTCAGTCTGGTCACCATGAACATGGTTCGAACATGCCTTGATGAGACAGACACGATGACGTTAGAATTGCTGCATTATCTTCATTAGGGGAACGACAACAGTTCGGTATTCAGGGAAAACTTATTGGAAGAAACTGTCATCATGATCTTTGGTGACTTCTGGTCTCTGGACCTAAACTAATTTTCTGAGGCCTGGACAAAAATTTGATAACACATCAGCGACTGCAATTTCAAGGGCTTTCTACTTTTCTCTGTCGCTTGTCCTTAACTTTCATTGCTCCCGATATAATTGAGAGTTTCTGAAGCAAAGTACTTAAATTGAAAAATATCTTAAAAGGGCTGTGGTGACCTCAATATTGACCGGAGCGAGAAAAATGTTTAGTGACTTTTAATGGTCTTGTTTAGAGCCTGTGATCTTGTTTTGCGTCTTTCTAGCCCCTTCTAGATTTCGACTTAGTGTTATTTTGACCCCTCCCCCTCCCCCAACATGATGAATTTGTCTCTGAGGCCAACCCGGGTGCAGATTTATCCTCAATGCTCATTGTTATCAAGGGTTTGTTTGCCGAATTCTAACGTTGGATATTTGTGAGCAGTCGTGTAGTCGGAGCGGTCGCTCTTACCTGCACATTTGGGTAGGTCATAGAAGGGGGTAATATGACGAAATTTTTTTTTTCCGGAAAAATGGCGTAGTATATTTTTTGCCTTTGGGTATAAGTGTCACGAAAACACTTTTGATAACAATTTAGCTCAAATTTTGAGTGAGCAAAATCGCACTTGAAAATTATCAAATTTGACACAGATATACAATAATTGCCCCGGCTGAAAAACAAAATTGAGGTGAAAATAAATGGTTGGAGTGGTTACTGGTTGGATGTGGTCCGATAGGCATTGACAAACTCTCCGCTATACTTAGTTTTTGTTTTGTTTTGGTTTTCATCTTGCCAAAATTGCATTAAAGGGAGTGTGCCTACTCACATTGGTCAGTGGAGTTGTTGACACTAGTCTGTAGAACATATTTTTCTGAATTTAGCCATGTACTTCATTTCCCCCCAGAATCACTTTAGTTGGCTGAGAATTCCAAAGTCGCCAAATCACAATTCTGCAGGTATATTAATTATCATGAGTCGCCAGAAGAGCTTTCGCACTAGAAAGCATGTCTTAAATTACAACGCTAGGCAATATATTGCTTAGCTCTGCCAGTTGCGCCATTATAGGTAACATTTTCGCTACTCTGTTTATAGTGACCGATTCGTTTTTGATTTTGAAGCCATAAACAAATGCAAAAACAGGAAATAAGTAAAAGTCAACTAAAGGGCTCCAGACCGTGAATTTTATCGTAAGCCAATAATCAAAGCAGTAGCTTCTTACCTTAAATAAAAAATTATTGACTAATTTCAAAAGAGTAGGCACACTCCCTGTAAAAAAGGTAATCGTCAAAATGAAGCACAATGTGGTGGTCTGCTGTGAGAATGCTACTTTCCAGTGACGTTTGCAAGAAGTGAGAATGAATTATGCACGAATAGTTCGTGCATTGTTTCTTTTTCCATGGGCATAGACGCCCATACGGAAGGTATATACTGTCGTTGACAATAGTATCTGATGGTATACACATGTCTAATTGTTTGTCAAAGTTTTCGCATAAGATGTTGCAACGTGATCGACGTGCAGCATTATTTCCATTTTAAAAGCTTTTGGATTCAGATCTAAGCCAAATACACATGGCTGACAGCCTGAAGATCGCTTTCTGCAGTCTGGGTCCAGTCTTGAGGCGGTCCGAACCCAGACAGGCCCCGCCAATACAAGGGACCTCCGGGAAGTGGCAAATGGGGCGAAAGATGTTGAGCGGGGGTGGGGGAGGGGGCGGTGGTTAAGGGAAAAGTTGCTGACCAGGAGAGGTGGTGGACGTCAGGGAGAAGTTGTTGAGCGAGAGAAAGTAAAGAGATTTCAAGTCTGTATTTTTTAGAGGGGCAAAAACATACGTTTGCATACATTGCATACAGGGTGTCAAATAAAAAACATACTCTGGATTTTAGCTCGTATTTTAATATGCACGCGCCATTTTTTCGAAACTTGTCATGTTCATAGTTTGGAATGTGGCAAAACTGATGAACACATAAATAAGTCCTAAGAGATGTTCTCTGATATTGAAAAGGCGATTTTGGTGGAAGCTAACATTTCAAAAGCCTTCCCAAACATGTCAAAATGTTGAGTTTCAATTTCAACGCCTGACAACCTGCCTAAAGTATGCATTGGACAGCTTTTGTGTTGCACAAATAATTTGAAGACGGTACGTTTCCGTTACAAAGTGGTTGCCTGTTTAGCGTTCTATGTCCAATTAGTTTTCTGAGCTTCCGATGTCTTATCTGAAATGGGATAATTTTGCTTTTTAATGGTCACTTCTTTCCACGTGACACGTGTTTCGGTCTGAACGCCATGTAATACGGCCAGGCTAGGTCTATTTCACTATCGAATGTGTTTTATCGCATGCCGCTGCGATCCTTGGTTGCCAAGCTTATCGGACGGGATCCACGCAGAAGGTTGCCCGTTTTTCGCGATTTCGGATTTTGTGTTTCCTTTGCTAAATGAATGGCGCGAGCGCGCAAGCGCCGACCGGCGCACCGTTGATCGTATTTGACCCAAAATGAATAAGACTATTGAATCACAAGGTCCACGAGTCGTGAAAACAAATTAATCTCGATCTTATTTAGTATCTTTAATTTAAAAGCTTGAAATTGAAACTCAATATTTTGAGAAAAATTGGAAGGCTTCTGAAATGTAAGCTTCCACACAGAACGCTTTTTCAATATCAGAAAACATCTCAAAGGACTTATTTTTGCGTTAATCGGTTTTGCCACATTCCAAGCTATAAACATGATAAGTTTCTAAAAAATTGGCACGTGCATATTAAAACGCGAGCTAAAATCCAGAGTATGTTTTTTATTTGGACACCCTGAGTGCCCCGTCAGGCCCTAGAAATCAGAGTGCCCCGTCAGGCCCTAGAAAGCCCTATGACTGCAGGACCCAGCAAGGCCCCTCAGCAGACCGGCGGCGAGCCCTGTCAGGTCGACTGATGGTCCTGACAGCGACCCCTGCGATGTCGCTGAAATTTACAGGCATACAACTTTCTTTTTGGTGCCAAATCATCACTCTCAAAGCTGCTGAGGGTCAGTCTTACCGAATTAAGGCCCTTCCAGGCCGAAATAGAGCCCATTCGGGATTGAGAGGGTCCACTTAGACTGGCATAGGGCCTCTCAGTGGACATGAGGCAGAGCAGGTCTTAAAAATACGTTTTCAGACCAGACCAGGGACCCTCGGCCGAACAAAACACTCAGACCCTCAGACCTCAGACCGATAGTTCTCCTTCAGGGCCGACAAGGGCCCCTCAAGCCGACCAAGTGCTCTCTAAGTGGACGGAGGACCCTCAGGCCGATCGAGGTCTCATTCAAAGTCAACGTAGGCCCTTCAAGGCCCAAGAAAGGCCCCTTTCAAGCTGAGCCGAGGACCCCTCAGGCCCCAAGCTGACCCAAAGTGCCCCTCAAAAGCCGACCGCGAGGGCAATCTAAGGCCGAGCGAGGGACCTCAGACCTATCGTAAGCCTTTCAGGTTGGACGAGGACCTCTCAGGATGGACGGGCGGGCTACCTAAGACAGACTAAGGGCCATATGAGCGACCGATGGCCCCTCAGGTCGACTGTGGGTCCCTCAAAGCCGACCGTGGGCCCCGTAGGCCGGACTTATTGGCCCCTTCAGGAAAACCTGTTGAGCCCAGGGCAGACGCTGGGCCCTCTCAGGCCGGCCAAGTGCTATCTCAAGACGACCGAGGGGCCTCTGGCCGATCGAGGTCCTCCTCAGATCTTCTTAAGTCGGCATGAATCACCCAAGCCGACTTAAAGACGGCTAACTCGGTTTAAAAAATCCCCTTTTGGCATGTGTAGGGCCCATTCTGACCTATGACCCTCCGCTTTCTTTTGATGAAGAGGCTACAGTTTTTATTTTCTATTGGACCACCCGCCCAAGTTTTAACATCAGGGGCAGGGGGTTCCGTGACCCCCCCCCCCTCCACCAACCCCAGGATTTCCAGCCCTGTTGGCTGAGAGCAAATCTCAAAGGGCTGCGAACAGGGAGGATAGCATAGCATTGTAGCAGCACTGATGTGTGGGCCCTTAAGACAGCCGATGTGGTTGGACCCCCTCTGTTCATGACTTCGGCTTAAGTGCTTACAGTTTAGTATCTGCAGTCAACACTTAAAAAATGTAATTAATTACCGATACTTTATCTCATTTATCCAGCTTTAACATGCTCCGGAACAGCCATTCGGAAAATCGTGCATTTGTTGACATTTTCACGAATTTAGCTTTTATCATGGACAATTTTACACAGATAAAAATTTCCCAAATTCAAAAACTAAAACAAATTTCGAACGATAGCTTTTGGGCACCAAAGACGTTATATCCAACAACTCGAATCGTTTCTTAGACAGGCAATTATTGCCTCCAGAACAGGCTAAAAAATTACAATTTTGTAATTTTCACATTTTCAAGTGCGTTTTGCTCACAAAAATTGAAGCTAAAAAAAATGAAAATTAATTTCCTGACTTTATACGCGAAAGGCAAAAAAAACTTACGGACATTTTTCCGGAAAAATAATTAAATTTCTATGAACCTACCCTACTGACATTGTTGCAATAATGTACCAGTGTGGTGAAAATGTTGAAGCGCTAATTTATATTATGTAGGTAAAAAATAATTCCACACTCATAAGGCTTTCATGTTGCTAAGTTGCATTCAGCAATCAGCAACATGTATATTTTCTTCAGTAGGTAAGCGTGATCACTGATAAGTCGCAACCCGCGAACAGAGGCGGGCGAGCCTGATCTGAGCATGAGCAATCAAGGGCTTCTCCGTCTTCTCCCCCCCCCCCTCCTACTTCGGAAGGTGTCGACGCTCTTGTGAGCAATCCTATCCATGCTTTCACTTAATTCGTTTTGAGGATCCATTAAATCAATATAAAAGTGCACTCATCACTTATGCCACCACAATTCTGCCGCGAAAAAATAATCAAATCAAATCCGTCCAAACCACACACTTGTCAGCTGACCCCGCCTGTTTCCGCCTCGAACCCTTTCAGCGCAGCTGTGGTGATCGAGCCAGCCGAAATAGCACGTGCTGTGACCACAGCGTCACCACAGCGCCCCCTACGACGGTGTGGTGATCGAGCCAGCCGAAATAGCACGTGCTGTGACCACAGCGTCACCACAGCGCCCCCAACGTGTGGTGATCGAGCCAGCCGAAATAGCACGTGCTGTGACCACAGCGTCACCACAGCGCCCCCAACGACCGTGGAGTGAGCCATCGCTGACGCGTGCCACCTGACCTGACACTGATCAGAGGACGCCCACCGCAGCGGCGGGGGCGAGCGGGACCACTGCGGCGGGGATGAGCGGGACCGCAGCGGCGGGGGATGAGCGGGACCGCAGCGGCGGGGGTGAGCGGGACCACTGCGGCGGGGGCGAGCGGGACCACTGCGGCGGGGGTGAGCGGGACCACTGCGGTTGGGGAGGGATATGGAAAGGTGAGTAATGGTTCCGGTGCCGCGGTGGGGCAGTAGGAGTTCTGCTGACGCTGACCTGGTCAATATGCAGAGCAGGCTTTGGGGGATGCCGGCAGCTCTGGTGACCTAAGCGGCGCGGGGGCAGGCTGGGGGGGGGCATTTCCAGTGATACAGGAGGTAGGTGAAGCAGGTGGCGTTAGCGCTGAAAAGTGAAAATGGGAAATCTTTCTGCGCATACTGCAACCCGCATATAAATATAGTCTTCAGAGGGAGCTGAAATGCAATATATGATATATAAAGTAGAATACATCAGCAACACACAACGACACACACACACACACACAACACAACACCACACACACCACACACACACACACACACACCACACACACCACACACACACACACACACACACCCAACACACACCACACACCACACACACACCAACCACACACACACACACACACACACACACACCACACACACACACACACACACACCACACACGCACACACCCGCCACGACAACCCGCACACACCAACACACACACACACACAACACACACACACACACACATAATATATATATATATAATATATAATAATATATATATATATATATACATATAACCGTCAATCAAGAATGTCAAAACAAAGCATAAAAGCAGAGAACCGGAACCCAGCTGTTTTCATCTCGCAGTAACCGTGTTGGGTGAATAGTGCATAGTAGATACTCATTTGTTCGCGTCAAAACTCAGGGCCAAGTCGTGCGTCGCCATGCTGATGCGTATACCTATGTCATCACTTGCGGTAAACACTGCTGCAGAATCCACAGCAACATGTGCGCACTACCCTGTGGCCTGTACTATCAACACTGCAGATGTTCCCACGTGCGACACACATTGCACTCTCTCCCCGGGTCATCCCGGCCGGTCACACCGGAGCCGCCTCTGTGTCGCGTCACCTCGCTGGATCTCTGCGGGAGGCGGTGCTGGTATTTCATACAGCGCGCCAGTCCCCAGCCCAGCAGAAACCGCAGCATTCCAGCGACCAGCGTTGAGAGACGGCCTGCACAGCGGACCAGGCGGGAGAGACCCAGGACCAGGCGGGAGAGACCCGCTGCAGCTGGCGACATGGTTTCTCATATTGGTCTGGGAGTCGAGCGAATCATCACTCGCGGAGGTGGCGATATCACTTAAAGCAATGCGGTACAGCATATCTTCAGGCGTTTACTACTGGTGCCATCTAGGGACAGAAACATGTAGAGTGTAGACGTGCGTGTAATTGCTCTTTGTCCAGTGATAACCAGCGTATATCAGCACGTAAACCGTGATATATACTACATAGCCGAACACCGTTCTGCATTTATTTGTTTGGAATTTTGATGCACTTTGTGAAAAAATGCTATGACAACGTAACCGAAACTGGAATAGATGTGTGTATGTGTGTGTGTGTTTGTGTGTGTGTGTGTGTGTGTGTGTGTGTGTGTGTGTGTGTGTGTGTGTGTGTGTGTGTGTGTGTGTGTGTGTAGGTACATACGCATTGTCTTCCATCCTCAAATAAATCAGTAATTTTTTTACTCTTTTAACTCATCGTTGTTCAATAACAATTGATCCACCCAAAGGTTCGATCACCCAAGTGTTGTAATTGCTACCTTTTGTGTGAATCAATGCTCTAAACCATAGGACTGGCGTGGTAAAATCAGGAGTGCCTTCAGTTTATCTTACATCGCTGATCTACACTGAAAACATGAAAATCAGTGGTCTCGCATCAAAATCCCAGTTTCTTCCCCCGATATACTCCCTATATGGGTGTATTGCAAGCATATTTGACGAATGCCGACAGGAATTAACAGGGGCTTATCGGGGATGGAAGCTAAAGGGTGATTTTGGTGCAAGACCCCTAATATTCCTAAAGGGAATATTGATAGTTTACGGATAAGGAATGACGTAATTGCTTGTCATTGAATCAGTATTAAATATAGCGATAAATGTTAAATGTGATATTTGGAAGAAAAAATGTGGGTGAATGTAATAAGCTCTGCGGATTCTGTGGGAAGGAAAGGCTTTAAATACCTAAATCGGAATCCGATGTACATGCATACATACCTGATAGATATATCCTGATAAGTCCCCGTCATCCCGCTCACGTGCCCTCGCCCCACCCGTGACTCTTCCACTGTCCCCCTCTCCCCGCCCTACCCCTCACCAACCCCTGGCCCTTCCCCTTTCCCCTCGCCCCGCCCCTGTCCCCTCGCCCCTCCCCTGTCCCTCATCCAGCCCCTGTCCCCCTGTCCTCTCACCCCACCCCTGTCCCCTCTTCCCCTGTCCCCTCACCCCGCCACTGTCCCCTTACCCCGCCCCTATCCCCTCACCCCGCCCCTGTCCCCTCTTCCCCTGTCCCCTTGCCCCGCCCCTGTCCCCGGTCAGTAAGCAGGGCGACATCGGCCATGCTGGGGCTGGGCTGGACGGAGCCGGGTGAGTGACGGATGAAAATAAACACCAGCCAGCCGGAGCAGCGCGGTGACTCGCGAGCGGCGTGGTCAGACAGACGTCCGGCGTCGCCCGAGGCAGTGTTACTGAGCGAGGTCAGGTCACAGCCACAGGCGGGATCGTTCGGTGATAGGTACAGATCCAGCGTCATGGGAGGTACCGGTGCTCGCAGGTTTGGCTTGGTGCTGCTGCTCGGAGTCACGCTGCTCCACAGGTGAGACGTCGGGTACAGTGCGGGAGAGCCTGAACTGGTGCGGAAAGGGTGACTTCATGTTAACCAACCGTCTTGTGCTTTTTCGATCAGATTCTGAGCCGGTTGTATATGCTTTGGTGTCTTGCAGCAAAAAGGCAACGGCGCATCGACCAACACCAACAATGTGCCTATTTCGACAAACTGGAGCGGCTTTTGAGCCGGCAGATAATTAATTGAGCGATGATTGTTCCCGGCAGCAGGTCGCTGCGCAAATTCAATTATAATCGGTAAATGGTAATTATAAACATGTTTTGAGCTCACAGAAGGGCTCAGACAGTGGAGGACACCTAATTACAACTCAGTCGAATGGGAGCAATTTTGGCTCCATTTATTCGGAGTCGAGTCGAAGATAAATTAGTCAGATTTGAGGTGATCCAAAAAATCTGAGTCAAGCACACCCTAGCGTAAATCTAGGAAGTCTAGGATCTAGGAAGCCTCAGTAAATACGTTCATACTACGCATTGAAACAAAAATCCACCGACGATATCTGAGTTCAATGCCTAACCGCCACCTTTACGTCGGTTGCTGATAAGAAGTTTGGTTTCAGGCAATGAATTCGCTGATAAAGAGTATTATATCGCAAGGCGCGCAACCAGGATTTTTGTAAAGTGGCACGACCTCAAGGGGGGCCCCCGTCGGACCACGAGGAGGCCCCACCATTGCGGATCAATTGAGGATCCCTGTACAACATATTATGCAATACTGAGAGGATGTCGGCAGCGCATTAGAAAGATAGTAAGGTTAGGTTTCTATATCCGAATTTGAGCGTAGGAGGCATTGATTGTGCATGCCTTACGCAAGCAGTGAGCGACATTGATTACACTGGCCTGCGTGATTTATAAGGTCAAGAGTTTCTCAGCTGTTTCTAGATCAGTTCTTCGCACTGACTCCGAAAATGAGACTCGTTTTGCTTGACTGGCTCCAGTTTTTTGGCTATACCGAAAACAAAATGTTATGTTTTGTAATATTGTGTCCTATTTTATATGAGTAGTTCTGTGACATCGGGCGGCGGCCACGGGAGCCTGTTTTCGGGCCCCAATTTTCGTTTCAAGGCCCGTATCTTTAAAAGTTAAGCCCCGATTGTCGATATCTCAGTTTGACAGAATCGGTGAGAAAATCATGTTGCTGTAGAACCCGCGCAAAATATACTCATATCCCGCAATGACACTGATAATTGAATTGTAAAATATTTTCATCAGCCAGGGGCGGGAGACCGGGCGCGTAACGCTGCCTCGTCGGCGGCAGGGACTATCATGGGCTGGGTGCACCCATGGGTGCACCCACTCAATTCTTCCAAATGTCTGGGTTGGGTATGCATTTTTTTACTTTTCATGGGTAGGTACTTCAATTTTTGAAATTAAGTCGCTAAGATCATTTTTTACTTGAACAACCAGATGTTTAACCAGGTAAAATATATAGGACACTTAAACATTAGACTTTGCAATTATATTGACAACGTAAATCGTGGTTAATAATAGGCCAGTAAATTGCTTGAACCATGTCTGATCCTAAGTCTATGCAATATGATAATGTTGACCACAACAGGTTCGTAAGTTCAATCACAGCACACAAGGTGCCTAAATATTTACTAGTTAATATTATGAAAGTCAACGCTAGATGATGGTTTGCAAATTTGAAATAATTACCTGCGTTAATCTGAATGAGCCCAATGCGGTGGTTATCAATATATGAATTGAATGGGTCTGTTGGTCTGGGCTTGTGTTCATGGTTTTGGGGTTGGCTTGGGGTTTGACCCATATAGTCTGGTCGCGGCGCCGCAAGCTCGACTGGCCGGCTTTATGTTAGCAATTGGCGCGTTCCTATTCCTGCTTCGCTGTTTTGCCATGGTATCAGCATATGGTTAAAGTCGAAAAGTGAGTGTCTGTGCGTGTGTGCGTGCAGGGCCGTGTGCGTATCAGTTCATAAAGTGAGCGTGTCGTCAGTGAGCGTGAACGATCCGTCAGCCGACGAGACGAGGATGAAGTAGCGCGCCCGGTCACCCGCCCCTGGAGGAATCTTTAAAAAATAAATTATCAGTGTTATTGTGGGTTATGAATATATTTGTGGAGTTCTCCAGCAACGTAATTTTCTCGACAATCTTGTCACTCCAATAAAGTAAATATCGACAATCGGGGCTCAACTTTGGAGGATACGACTGCATTGAAACTCAAATCGGCGCCCCGAAAACAGACCGCCGAGGCCGCCGCCTGACGTCCCCTTAGGACATTTGACCAAAAAGATAATAATCTATGGTCACGAAACTTTGCAATGATAGAGGTGACTATACTCTCCACCTTTTCTGAAAATTTTGTGCCTTTAACCCCCAACTACTCATATAAAATAGGACAAAATAGGACAATACGGAAAATTTTGTTTTGGGAATAGCGGAAAAACTGGAGTAATTGATCTGGAAGAACGGAGAGTATTTCTGAAATCAGCGCCCCGAACTTAGCCAAAATCAGTTCAGAAACCTCTGACCTTATGAAAAAGTTTTCCAACGCAGGCTAGTGTTATCTCTTAATGCGCGGAAACTGAAGAGGCCTTTAGGTTTTTAGTTATAGCCAAGAGAAGTAGGTACGAATAGGTACCTATAAGAACATCATGCTATTATCCATACATATTCAGCCCCATTGCCCAATGCCCAATGGGGCCATTTCAACGCTCGGGAAGGAGGCCCTTTCGTGGCGCCTCCCCTTGGGCGGAATCCTGGCTACGTGCCTGCCCGGGCTTGTGTCCCCCTCTCCCTTTGTGTAAGCATCCAGGCCCTTCGAATGGTAATATAGAATGGAAACTTTTGAATTCCATTTGTAAAAAAGAACCCAGATTTTAATTTGAAGAATACCATGAAACAGTGGGCTCGTGGGGCCCCTCTGATTTCGAAAGACATGGGGGAAAGAGCCAGTGTGCTCCCATTGGTTGCGCCTCTGGGCATCGCAACTTTGAGCTTGTGTTATATTTTTGAATCATTTGCGATGAGCATTACTGCACATATAACTGTGTTCCATTGAAAAGGCAACCAATTTGAACTTGAAACTCACTGACCAGTGACCATGTGACCCTGAGCTTGTGGCAGTGGCAATACCATCAAAGAAAAACGTTGATTGTTGAACGTGCTGAGAAGCACCAGCACGTTCTATGAGCATGTCTCCAATGGTTTGGTATCACCAGCTGCTCGGCTGAAGGCTGTGTGTGTGTGTGTGTGTGTGTGTGTGTGTGTGTGTGTGTGTGTGTGTATGTGTGTGTCTGCGTGTGTGTGTTTAGCCTACACGTCAACTACACCCGGTCCCGCTATTAGGCGACTGCAGTCACGTGACTCGACGCGTTGATAAACACCTCAGTGTGATGAATCAGTGTGATGAACAGCGGATATAATGCAGTGAGCAAACTCTTGTGAGTCAGTCGTGTAATCTAGGCGCTGGCCGCTGCCAGCTCATGGGGTGCTGTGAAAGCGCTGCCTTTTCCGTGACTCAGGGGCGGTTTCCAATACGGGTTCACGACGCGTCTCATCTCAATATCTCGAGACTCGACCGTCTCAATATATCGCCGCCAGCCTCACAGCAGGTCACAGGATTTTCCGGCGATGCACGAAATGCTTGATGAGTGTCGACTGTCGGGAAACAACAGTGAAATGCTTGATGAGATGAGTTATATGTTTATTGATGTTTGGACTGTGGAAAGGCTTTGACTCTGGAATCAGATGACTTGCATGACGCATGTGTATCAAGTATGTTTATCATGTGATGTGTGTTTAGCAAAAATGAGATAATGTAACATAGTTGCACCAGCTATGTGCGATGTATTAGGTTCAACGAAGCAGATTGGGGATACAAGTAACTTCTTCTCGTTATGATTAACTAACATACGATTAACATGATTAACATCGTGTTAATCGTATCATGATTAACTAACTCGTACATAGGAACCGACTGAATGGGCTGAAAAAGTGACGAAAATCTTCCTGATATGTCGCTGTCACGGCGATGAGAGAAATCATAACCAACAGTTTCACTCGACTATGATCCGTTGACTTGAAGCTGCAACTTATTTTTTTAAAGATTTTCAGTTTAAACTTTCGCCCTACGGCGGGCCCTGAGGGTCTTCTTGAAAAACTTTTTACACGTGCGGCGCATCTTTTCTGAAATTTTCAGTAGCTGAGTCAACAACGATTATACGTGTGCTGTCGAAATTTCATGAAATTGGTCAAGTATTTTGGGAGAAAATGACGTTTTAGTGACGTCATGTTTGTGAAAAAGATAAATGTTGGAAAATCGTAGAAAAATATTATTGCAGCAAATAGTAACCGGTAAACGGTAAAGATATTCAACGAAATTATCTTTAAAATGGTGTTATCCAAATTTCGAAGTTTTGGGTTTTTGACCCCAAAAAGTAAATATAAAAAATTGCTACAAAAACAAAATTTTCATAGATATTAAAAAAGCGGAATATATGTAAGAAAACTAATTATCAACAATACCCTCACAAAATTGCAAATAAATATCGTTTTTTTTTTACTGAGTGACGGCTACTTAACCCGCGCGGCGTAGGGGTCTCTCGCCGAACGCGCGGCGTAGGGGGGGTAAATATTACCCCCCCTCTTATCTTCCCGAACCCAATAACGCAGCGAGACGGCGCAAGCGGCGATCGAAAGCTCTCAATGAACGAATCGAATGCATACCCGAAATTTTTTCAAGTTAGGTCAATGTAAGGTCACGCGTCAGATCATATGGAAAGTTCGAGTTAATTGAGTTAATGGTTCATACTTTCAATTAAAATCCTTTGATTAAGACTGTCAATGCACATAAAAGCTCTCAAAGGTTAATACACTATTGCTTAAGTAAAGGTGAAATTGCATGCAAATGTCAAGGTCAAGCGTCAGGTCACAAAAGGTCACTGTCACAAAGAGGTAAAATAAAGCCTTGGACACATGTTTAGGGTTATTTTGTACTAAGAATTCGATAGAAACAGTCATTTTTACAACTTGACCCCGTTCAAAGGTCAAGATCAGGTCATCTAAAGGTCAAAACTGAAAACTGACTAATATGAATAAACAATGGCATGTTTCTAGGTTAGTTTTTGTCTCATAAACACCAAAAAATTGACATTTTATATATTTCGTATTCAGGTCAATAAAATCCCAAAAAGCGCTATTTTGAAAAATGAGGCGTCATTACCTACTTATGCGATTGCGAGAGCAATCAGTCACTGACAATGAAGCTATTACTTTGAAATTTGGTTTGAGTATTCATTTGCACTTGCGTTTCATATATATATATATATATATATATATATATAATTATATTATTAATATATATATATTCCGGTTGTTTTAGATACCTTTTGAAATTTCAATTTTTTGGGGTAAATTTCTGAAAAATCCGTTTTTTGGATTTTTGGGGAGTCAAAAACCCAAAATTTTGGAATCCGAAATTTCATCTATAGAGGAATTAAATTTCCTTTCCTATACGGTTTTGTGTTGCGATTTTCTTTACAGCTATGTTTTATACGATGCACAAACATTTATCGTTATTCAACCAAAAATGGCATGACATGACGTCATCAAAACGTCTTTATCTACCAAAGTTCTCAACTTGTTTCGATTTTTTTTTAGGAAGATGTCAAATTGATGCTGGATAAGGTACTGAAACTTTGACGACGTTATCTGATACCGTTTTCAAGTTATTGCGGAAATACGGGAGGGGGGTAATATTTACCCCCCCCCCTACGCCGCGCGGGTTAAGTGTAAGAAACTTATGACGTCATTTTTATCACTTTTTTGGACCTTTGTTGACCAGATACGAACAAATAAATGCTATTTCTGTATTTTGGAGCCAAAAATGGTTTAGGAACATGCCTTTTTTGTTTACATTTATCAATTTCTAATTTTGAGGTTTCTGGCAGAGCAAAATCGCTATTCTGGACGTGGCCGAGTCGTGGTTATTTACTTGATTTGGAAGAGCGACCCGTTGATCTGAAACCTGAAAATTGTACACCATTAAATTGATCACATGACAGGCAACATGCTGGCTCTGTCTGCGTTGCTCTACGCTGCTTGGTTTGGAAGTTAGCAGGGGACCTGTCAGCCACCCCCGTGGGGGCGAAGGTGAAAAAGCTCCCGTAGGGCGAGGGTTAATTAGAGATAGGCTGCGTCTATAAATGGACGCACTATCAATGCTTGAAAGAAACAAAAGAAAGACAATCATCTGTCGTCAAAAAGTAAAGCAAGAAACTTCATCAACTGCATACAATCATGTCAGATGCAACAAGTAAGAACTGCAGCGTTCACTCTAAGTCCGTATCTCGTTTGTTTACATTTAGCATGGCAATTTACAAAACCGTTCCTCCGCCTCGATAACTGATCTATAAACACATCGCACTGCATCAGCCGCTGCCGCTCCGCTCTGCGGGGAAACGTCAACACATTTTCCACGTGGCCTAACATGTGGAAGGCAGAGAAGGACTGGTTAGTGTGTGTGTGTGTGTGTGTGTGTGTTTGTGTGTGTGTGTGTGTGTGTTGTGTGTGTGTGTGCTGTGTGTGGGTGTGTGTGTTGTGTTGTGGTTGTGTCTGTTGTGTGTGTGTGATGTATGGTTATTGTGTGTGTTTGTTGTATTTGTGTGTTTTTTTGTATTTTGTGTGTGTGTGTGTGTGTGTGTGTGTGTGTGTTTGTGTGTGTGTGTGTGTATGTGTGTGTATGTGTATATGCGCGCGTGTGCGTTACCAGTGATCTGACCATCTGGCTAGTGACTGTGATCTGACCAGTGATCTAACCAGTAATCTGACCAGTGACCTGACCAGTAATTTAACCAGTAATCTGACCAGTGAGCTGACCAGTGATCTAACCAGTAATCTGACCAGTGATCTGACCAGTACGTGCTTAGGCAAGTGATCTGACTAGTGATCTGACCAGTGATCTGGACATCCGACCAGTGATCTGACCATCTAATCAATGATCTGACCATCTGACCAGTGATCTGACCATCTGACTAGAGATGTTGCCAGTGATTTAGCTAGTAAACTGACCTTGGGTGTGATGTTGATTGCAGTCTAGGTCCAGCCGAAGCTCGTACCGATGCAGATACCTTCAACATGTTGATGAAGACCTACAAACCGGAGGAGGCGCCCGATCGCTTCGGCTCAAGTAAGTGTTTTGCACCGCTGCGCCGTGGCTATACCCATTTACTATCAATCCATCAACCTAGAAGCGTTGCCAGGTGAACACTGTACACTTGTGTATCATGGCGTAGTTTCTGGGTTTGTCATGATTCCACTCTGCGGTTGTTTGGTTCCTTCAGTGGAGTCCAGCGCTTCCCTGGCGTGGTCAAGCCGCTGTTCTAGCTCCAGGTGACCATGCTGCAGTCGCTGGTCTGGGTTGAGGTCGGATTGATTTTGGCCGCAGTCGCCGGGCGCCGAAAAACGGTGATAGCATGTCTCCTGCTACCGCTGTCACAGCTGGTTTGTGGTGGTTTGTGGTGGTGATACATTAGTCCAGTGTCCTTCGTCGCCAACCAAACGAAAATAGGCCCGGGTAGCGACAGAGGCCGCAGCCGCCATCATGTATTTGCAGGACTCAGTGAAACAACCATTACCTACTAAAATAATTCCCTTTTTGTAGCGAACAGACAGCGGTTCAGCTGACTTTTGAAATCCGACTGAGATCATTAGGCTTCGGAAATGTTTTTTTTTAACGCCTGATATTTATTAGGCAAAAAGTAAATGTGATCGAGGTCATTCACATGACCTGGAAGTTCACCCAATGACCACTTGGCTGCACAGATCCTTGTGCATGTAGAATAAGATGTAGCCATTCCTCTGGCGGCTATCCCCCAGCACATCCGCCTCATCCACACAGCTGACGCGACGGTCATCGTAGTGGAACCAGCGGTTCCTGCCGAAGCTGTACACGTCCGAAACGTAGTGGCCGGAGTGGGTAGCGCTGCCGTAGTGGCTGACCACATCCATCAGTCGGTATGTGTTGTCGTTGGCCAAGTCCACCGAGCACAGCGGCTGGTCGTCCTCCGCGCAGAACTTCGACAGGAGCGCCTGCTCCGTGGCGAAGTCAGCCGGCTCTCCTTCCTCCAGGGATCTCATGATGGCCTCCTTTGCAGCTCCGGTGCTCGTCCTCGCGGGTCCGCGACGGTTGTCCGAGTCGGCATCCCAGCACCACATCTCGCGGCGACCGGCGGTTTGATGGCGCGGCCGTAGAGGCAGTTGTCGCGGTGGCAGCTGCCACTGCCTCTCTCTTCTTTATCTGGCCGCGGTGAGGACGGACTGCACGGGAGACAGCGTCCGGCCAGAGCCGAGGCGGCCACCGTAGGAGCGGCGGCGGCAGGGAGCGGCCGTGGCGGTGGTGAGTGGTGCGGGGCGGGCGGTGGTGATGTATGGTGGGTGGTGGGTTACGGTCGCTCCGGCCGGTCCCGCTTTCTCGATAGTTCCGGACATGAGTGTATGAGAATGACGGTTTTGTACATTTCCACTCCGGTGGCCAGGTGACGTCATCGGCCACGTACTCGTTCAGCGACAGGAACTTTGGGATGCAAACGTTTGCCCTGATCTTCTTGGACTCCTCGCCTAGAAAGACATAGCGGTTTAGCTGCAGTATCAGCGTCCTTGGCAGCTGGCTGCTTTTGGTGGTGACACGACACTCGTCGTGACGGCAGTGCTGGCAGAGCAACTCACGCCGGTCGGTCGCATGCTGAGCCGCAGAGCGTCCTGCAGGGTGGGCGCATCGCTGCCCTGACGGCGCGGCACCCTCACGAACCAGCTGATGCTCTCCTGACGCTTCAGCACCCGTCTCGTGACACTTGGTGCACATGTAGCTCTCGATGAGCTGATACTGAAAGTTGTCTCGGATAGGGTTGGCGGCCGGCCAGCGAGGGTCAATCTCGTCCTTCATCGTGTCTAGAAGGCGCAGCAGGAACTCGTTGGCGTCCTGCATCTCCGAGCTGCGGAACGCCGGGTGGATGGCGGCGAACACGTCACGCAGGTCATTGAGGTGGCTGGAGACGGACTTGCTGAGGGCCTTCTGTCGGAGCACCATCAGTTTGGCGATGGCGCGTAGCGTGCGGCACTGGTCGCTCTCCAGGCCAGAGACCAGCGACATTATCTCATTCAAGAACGGACGCAGACCCAACAGCGACTGCAGCGTGGCGTTCGGTAGCACGAATTACCGTATTGGGAAGCCCGATGTAAAGGGGATCGCCGTGTTTGTCCGAGTCGGCTGGGCGGCATGGCCAGCATCAGCTTGCAGGTCTCGGGACGTGTGTGCCTTCTTCTCATACAGCTGGCGCCTGATACCTTTTCCCGGACTTCCGGGGTGAAGGCGGAGCCGGCATCTGCCTGGCTGGCGGCGGAACCGGGAGTCACCTGAGCTGCTGCTCGAGTCTCCGTAGAAGCCCCTCGAGCCGGACCCTGACGGCTGCTGCTCTGAGTTCTGCTTGCCGGCTCTCTCACCATGCTGCGTGGTGACCGTTCGCGATGCGGAGGCGGCTGCTGCGGTTGCGGCTGCTGCGGTGGCGGCTGCTGCGATGGTGGTTGCTGCGATGGTGGTTGCTGCGGAGGCAATTTGGAATATCTGATTTCTGTTTGCGTTGTATAATTCCATCAAAGAAGTAATACCTCTTTTGTTACATTGTAATAGCACTAACCAAGGACGCAAGAACCGTGGGGCAGTGATGCTAGCTTTCCCCACAACCTTGCTTGAGTGGGGGCTCCACCCTCCAACTTTGAGGAAAAAAAATCATCTGCAGCATGCCACTGAGCTTGAAAAATGGCAATATCAAGGTGAGAAATACTTCGGTGGAAACAAATCTCTGAATTTATCGAATAAGTAATCAAAGTCATCTTTTCGGTCGCTCTTGGAGACCTTTCAGTACTTACAGGATTGCATACGGTCATATATGTCTGCAGTTCGTTTATCTTGGAAATTGTATATCAGTAACTTAAGGTCGAGGAAATTCCATGACCTCCCCATAACCCATTATAAGTCAATGGGGAAATATGCAAATGCTTTCTATTTTAAGGATACGCAAGATAACAGTCAAATTCCTTCTACATAATCTTATCATAGACCATTCTTGATTACCTAGGTGTAATTTTAGCTCAGTGATTACTACAGGGCCATCTGAGGTCATACGAGTTTACAAAAATTGCTCATTTCTCTCGGCAGTATGAAGACAGAGAAGTGAATCCGACACCAATGTGTTTGTCTCGTTTAGACATGTCTCCTAATATGCAGCATGACCTACTTGGCCTTGGGTCACCACTTGACCTTGACCTGAGGTCAAACTTTAGCTAACTAAACCTGGTCAAAATTTTAAGATTCAAAGCACCTTGACAAGACACCCATGATGGCGTCAACATAATTGCCTTATCGTTGTTACGAAAAAGGTTATTATCAAAAGCATTTTTGTAAAAAAAAAAATTATTCATCATAAATATCCATCTGTCTTCTCCGATGCTAGGTTTGTGTGCAGATGCATATAGATTAGTGGTGCCAATCGGTGCGAACATTTTCGGAAATCCGAATTTGTCCGAACACCGATCGGTGTTCGGATCTCGGACATAAGCATATTTCTGGACATTTTCGGACATCCAATGCCCAAGGATGGCTTGTCGTGTATTTAAATGTATATATAATGTTTTTTGGCTTTCTGATATCCAACTGAAGCGTTATTGGATGCAAATGCTTATTTTTATGTATATATTGTGAATGAACACTGCACGTTTTACATTCCATATCATAATTCATACATTTTGTTTCTGCTTTCGGACAAATTTAGGACAGACATCTTCGGACAGTTTCGGATGGACCATGGCCTTGGACATCGGTTGGACATTGGACGAATATTTTCTGAAACTGGCACCACTGATATAGATACAAGGCGCTGCCGCACGTATCAATAGCACCGCTTTTGTAAAAGATAAAACAAGTTTGTCAGACGAAAATGCTCACCATCACCACAAACTTAATTTAGTCCTCTAATGACCACGAAGAAATGAAGGAAGCCGAGCAGTAATTTCCGTTTAACGTGGATAGTATCGAACGGGCAACGAAGGAAATGGTTGGAATCGAATGTATAATAATTTGTCTAGCACATGAGAAAGTATTTTCCCGCTCTAGAGCTCATATGGTTTAGGACAGAGTTAGAAGTCAGAGGACCCAGGACAGCGAAAACGATCGTTCCGTAACGAGCGGCATTCAATGCGGCGCACGTAGCACACATTTCGAATCAAAATAAGCTCCGGAGGTGTGACACGTGTGTGACGTACATCTGAATTTGACGTCATTCTGTATAATATATTATGTCATCAAATTTACCAAGTAACCGGGTTTTATGACAAATTCATAGCATAATCGTTATCCACGTACTCTGTTTAGTCATTTAAGAGCATTCGATCCAATCTACTAAGGTAGAATATTCCCTTAAAAAACGATTTCCTATGCAATTTTGCAAATACGGGAAACCTGCGGGCTGTGACTGTCAATGCTCGTTGTATTTGCTAATGCACATATAGACCATTTATTATACAGAAATGGTGCTTCGCGTTGTGCTGCAGCATTAGATACATCATAATTCCTGCATGGCATCAGAACAGTAAAATAACATGACGATCGTGCTGCTTTAGAACCGTATTAAATGCAACGCAAATTAACGTAGGTATCTATTTTTTTGGATTCCAGATCATATCTGCACAACTGACCACCATTACTGTTTGTTTGCAATCCTCATTGTTGTCAACACTAACAGACGCCTACAGCTGACTCACCCGACCCACCTCTATGACGTCCGTCGTGTCCTCGTGTCCTCATCATGACTCACCCGACCCACCTCTATGACGTCCGTCGTGTCCTCATCATGACTCACTCGACCCACCTCTAAGATGTCCGTCGTGTCCTCATCATGACTCACCCGACCCACCTCTATGACGTCCGTCGTGTCCTCATCATGACTCACTCAGACCACCTCTAAGAATGTCCGTTCGTGTCCTCATCATGACTCACCCGACCCACCTCGTATGACGTCCGTCGTGTCCTCAATCATGCACTCACCCGACCCACCTCTATGACGTCCGTCGTGTCCTCATCATGACTCACCCGACCCACCTCTATTATGTCCGTCGTGTCCTCATCATGACTCACCCGACACATCTGTACCGCCTTTCGCAGGCTCTGGATACATCCCTGTCGGAGTGCGTGTTATGCTGGAGTCGATCGTGGTGGATGAAAAGGGCTCGGTAAGTTTCGACTTCTGTCTAGAGGGCCTTTGGCTTTGCTGTTGTTGCATTCTTTGTTACATTTTATCTGTATGACAAACTGAATTGTCACCTAACGCTATTATTCAGAGATTTTCATATTTTGTGCACTGCATTGAACGTATGATCGTGAGTATGGCTGATGGTATAAATCACAACAAGAAAGTGCATCTGCCTCCAGCTCTTACACCTGAAGACCCAGGTGTGAGGTGAAGTCTTTGTTCTGGCACCCCTACATGGTCAGCGAAGGTCATCCGTGGTCACCAACACCCTTTTGTCAATAATTATCAATAAAATCCAGATAGGGAAGTGAAACCCGGCACTAATGTGTTTGTCTCGTCGAGACACGTCTCCCAATGTGCAGTTTGACCCAATTGAGTCACCACTTGAACTCGACCTAAGGTTAAACTTTTAAGTTAACCTAACCTGGTCATCGTACACATGATGCAGAGCGCCTTGACGAGACAAGCACGATGCTGTCAAAGTTAGTGCCATATCTTATTTAAGTAAACAGTTAATTGTAAAGACAGATTTGCCCAAAATAGCTTTTTTAATTTCGATGACCTCTGGAGCCTAAACTAATTACCCAAGCTCAAATTTGAAAACATCATGACGATTGAAAAATTAAATAGTTTTGTATTGCTTGTTTCTGTTTGTTACTAGCTGTCATAGTTCCCAAGATGTTTGTGGTATCTGGAGCGATGTCCTAAATCTGGAAAATCTGACCTTTGGTGACCTCTGGTGACCCTAATATTTACCTGACAAAAAATAACAGAAATAGATGCAAAATGTTTTTGTTTAGCTATCGAACGATGTCTTTAGACTATGTCTAGATCCCAAGGAGTCGAGTTCGAGGGGCGTCGAAGCCCCCCCCCCCCCGCCCGTCGAGAAGGTGGCGCCGAGCACCGGCACGGCGCGGGTTAAGTGCTCGAGAGCTTCAGCAGATGCAGCCACCAAAGTGCCGGCCTGCCGTGCCCTGGCTGACCTCTGCAGGCGATTGTGGCCCGTCCCGTCTACCGCTGTAGTCCTGCAGTGGGCGGAAGTCGCCTGCGGCCGGCCGGCGAGGCGCCTGTCCGCCCTGTTGTGTTTATTGTTGCGCCCCGTCCTGTCCCGACCCGTCACAGCCCAGCACAGCTCGTGACGTACACAGACATGTCCGGTCGACAACGCAGTACAGCACTGAGCCATGGGGGCCACTGGGGTGGCAGAGGTGCAGAAACCTCCCCACCTGTCCACATACGCTGATATCACTAGCCATGGAGGCCACACTGCGATTGCAAGGTTGCAAAACCTCCCCACCCTGTAACATACACCTGATTACACTGAGCCAGGGAGTCCACCACTGTGGTGGCAAGGTGCAGAAACTCCCCCACCCTGTTAACAACACTGTATATACTGACCATGGGCACACTGGGCAGAGGTTGCAAGAACCTCCCACCTCTTAACATATGCATATCACTGACCGATGGAGCCAACTGGGGCGCAGAGGTGCGAAACCTCCCCACCGTCCAATTAGTTATAACCACTTGAGCCATGGAGTGCCACACGGGATTGGCAGAGGGCAGAAACTCCCCACCTGCACATACGCTGACTAAGCACTGAGCCATGGGGCCCACTGGGGGTCGCAGAGCGTGCCAAAACCTCCCCCACCTGAACACACTGTATATCCACTGAGCCAATGGAGGCCACCCACTGGGGTGGCAGAGGTGCAGAAACCTCTCCACCTGTAACATATGCTGTATATCACTGAGCCATGGGGCCCACACTGGGGTGGCAGAGGTGCAGAAACCTCCCCACCTGTAACATACGCTGTACAGCACTGAGCCATGAGGCCACACTGTGCAGAGTGCAAAACCTCCCCACCTGTCACCATACGCTGTACACACTGACCATGGGGCCACCACTGGAGTGGCCAAGTGCAGAAACCTCCCCCACCCTGTAAATACCAACGAATATCCACTGCAGCCCATGGGGCCACACTGGTAGAGTGCAGAACCTCCCACTCGTTCACCTATTACGCTGTACAGCACTGAGCCATGGAGGCCACACTGGGGTGGCAGAGGTGCAGAAACCTCCCCACCTGTAACATATGTTGTATATCACTGAGCCATGGAGGCCACTGGGGTGGCAGAGGTGCAGAAACCTCCCCACCTGTCACATACACTGTATATCACTGAGCCATGGAGGCCACACTGGGGTGGCAGAAGGTGCAGAAACCTCCCCACCTGTCACATACACTGTATATCACTGAGCCATGGAGGCCACACTGGGGTGGCAGAGGTGCAGAAACCTCCCCACCTGAAACATACACTGTCAATATCCACGAGCCTGGGCCACCCGGGGTGGCCAGATGTGCAGAAACCTTCCCCACCTGTCACATACGCTTAATCCTAATGAAGCCAGGACCACACTGGGTGCAGAGGTCAACAACCTCCCCACCTGTAACATATTGCTGCATATCACTGAGCCATGGAGGCCACACTGGGGTGGCAGAGGTGCAGAAACCTCCCCACCTGTAACATATGCTGTACAGCACTGAGCCATGGGGCCCACACTGGGGTGGCAGAGGTGCAGAAACCTCCCCACCTGTCACATACGCTGTACAGCACTGAGTCCAGGGAGGCCACACTGGGTGGCAAGTGCAGAAACCTCCCCACCGTAACAATATGGCCATGGTATCACTGCAAGCCCATGGAGACCCACCTGGTGGCAGAGGTGCCAGGAAACCTCCCCACCTCCAATTCACCTGTATATCATAGCCATGAGGCCACACGGTGGCAGAGGCAGAAACCATCCCACTGAAACATATGCTGATATCACTATGCCATGGAGACCACACTGGTGGCCAGAGGCAAGATACCTCCCCACCTTCACATGACGCTGTAATCACTGAGTGCTAAATTTCATGGGGCCTACACTGGGGGCAGAGTTGCAGAACCCCTCCCACCTGTAACCATATGCTGTATATCACATCCACGACGGCCACACTGGGTGGACAGAGTGCATCACCAAACTCCCCACCTTCACATACAATGTTTATATTACTTTGACCCGAATAGCCACACTGGGGCAAGAAGGTCTATATACACTAACCTCTCCCACCCAACATATCGTATATCACTGAGCCATGGAGGCCACACTGGAATCAGGGTGCAGAGGTGCAAAACCTCCCCACCTTCACATACGCTGTACAGCACTGAGCCATGGAGGCCACACTGGGGTGGCAGAGGTGCAGAAACCTTCTCACCTGTCACATACCTACTTGGTATTGGTACATTGACACTGTCACACGGCTTTTACCATAAGTCCCCCACTCAGGGGCTTATCATGAACTCTTATTTAGCGCCACGCCGCACACCTCACTCCTGTAACGCACGATTTTAGCGTTACAGTAGCGGCGTTACAGTAGCGTACAGTACAGTAGGCGTTACAGTAGCGTACAGTACATAGCGGCGTTACAGTACAGTAGCGTTACAGTAGCGTTAATATGTAGCGGCGATTCTGGGAACCTTTCGTTATCATACACCTACCTACCTACAAAAGAACACGGTTTCTCAATTTGGTCAGCTCAAATTCACAATTTTTTATGGCCGCAAAAATCGTCAAAAATAAACATTTCGTTTCATATTTATTGTATTGCAAACCATTTGACCGAGAATCTGACACCATTGCCAGTCAATTAGCGTCAAAAGCTGATGTTAGACGAAAAACAACAAACACTAGAGGTTGAGAGGCTGAGGTTGAGAACACTAGCAAATAATAAACACTTGGTGTTGCGCGATGCACTGTGCAAAGTTCGCAGTGAATAGTTCACAATCCTCTAGTATAAATGACACGAGATAAGAACATCAGTTCAGGACTTTCTTACTTTCTCACCTCGATATCTTAAAACAAACTTTCACTATACCCATCACTATCACTAAACCCGCATCTAACCTCTGAGCTCTGATCTCTGATCTGTGACCTCTGTGCCGGCAGGCGGTGACCCTGCAGTGTCTCCCGCGTCTGACCTCTGACCTCTGACCTCTGACCTCTGACCTCTGACCTCTGACCTCTGACCTCTGACTCGACCTCTGAACCTCTGACCTCTGACCTCTACCCTCTGACCTCTGACCTTCTGACCTTGACCTCTGACCTCTGACCTCTGACCTCTGACCTCTGACCTCTGACCTCTGACCTCTGACCTGTGTG
This sequence comes from Semibalanus balanoides, assembly GCA_014673585.1. Lineage (NCBI taxonomy): Eukaryota > Metazoa > Arthropoda > Thecostraca > Balanomorpha > Balanidae > Semibalanus > Semibalanus balanoides. Next base: position 58,847 of record VOPJ01010238.1, read on the forward strand.
CCCGCAGGCGGTGATCCTGTAGTGCCTCCCGCGTCTAACCTCTGACCTCTGATCTCTGACCTCTGACCTGTATGTCCGCTGGCGGTGACCCTGCAGTGCCTCCCGCGTCTAACCTCTAACCTCCGACCTCTGACCCCTGACCCGTGACCTGTGTGCCCGCAGACGGTGACCCTGCAGTGTCTCCAGCGACTGACCTGGAGTGACATAAGACTGAGATACCGCTCAAACCCGGCGGCCGGAGGTCTGATTATTTCACATGCCACCGCAGGTAAAACAACAACCTCCTCCACAAGTCCACACTGTGCAGCGCAGCTGACAATGCAGTCAGCGACAGAACATTGCACACAATGCTAGCACGGCAACCTTTGCTAATGTAGCACAGCAATCATGTGTTTGCTTCGTTGCAATAACTAAAGAATGTATATGAGTCTTTATTTGGCCGCGCAAACACTAAATGGGGGGGGGAGCAAAATACGACGAAAACATGCTCGCGGCAGATTAACCCTATTAGTGGCAGGGGGGAAATATTGCCCACCCCTCATGTTTTTCTTAGATATCTCCGAAACGTACTTCTACGGTAGGCTTATAACTTCGGGGACTTTTCCTAAAATGATCTTCAAATCTACGGTGCAAGTCCTTAGATATATCTAGCTGCTGCTTACATACTTGCCTACGTTGAACAGAGCCTATGGCCCACTTTTATGGAATTTTCGCGGACCAATTGCGTAATACGGAAATGCGGTCTACACTGAGCCAATTCTCCTAACTCTGCCTTCAGAATGAAGAAAGTTGCATAGCTTTACGGTGAATTCAAATAAGTTCAAATTAGTGATTTCATGATCTATACTTTGAATATTTATCACTCACACTACCTTACAGGTCTTGTTCAGTGGCGTATACCTTGATCAAAGTCTCAATGATACATTCCAATATTAATATGAAACGCCCTAGCTGACAGTTACCTATCACATTGCTTATATTCGCTCCAGATAATTACTCATATATTTAATTGAAATGCTGTTGAATCATTTCTTCCAATCTCTTATCATCTCTTTATCTATGTACTAAAGTCATCTTGAGTTCTCACAGGGCGTGTCCAGCACATTTAAAAAGGGTAAACCTTGCCATAGTATATAAATATTCACACCAGTCCCTGCACTCAGTTCGAACATATCTCTTACTCCATCACATGTGTCTGCAATAAAAACAGATAATTGTGAATGATGACTTACATATGATCCAGGAGAGGAAATTAAATACATTTATTGCAGCCGCCTCAGGAACGAAAAAAAAAGGGTCAGTCATTATTGCTAGAAACTTTATGCATGGGCCTACAATGACAAAAACATACTGCAGTTTCCGATGAAAAAGCACCAGGGGTCCTTTTTGAACATTTTAAGAGATAATAGCGAGCCTCAGTAGGTTAAAAAGGTTATTATGTAATTGTTAATGCAAGCAACTCATCTGATAATATACTGCTTGCCGCAGTTAGTTATATTAGCGGTTTTATTATATAATCAAGGTTATTTCACCTCCCTAATGAGCTTTGACTACCCATCCCTCTATGGATTTCGCCCTTAGCATTCAAAATGAACTATCTATGACACGTAACTGATTCATTATTCACTTGTATGTGACGCTGATCATATTCTAATTGCCTCCCTTTGTCGTTAACCTTTACCACACGCCTTTGGTACAAAGAATATTATTAAATAAAATATTGTAATGTACAACCAAACCTATACGAACTTACTTTTACCATTATGATTCTACATGAAAAAAGACCCTAATCTAAAACTTTTGAATTACCTTTTCTTCTTTTCCACTCCTCTACGAAAATTTATAGGCACACCGCCTATGATTTTTGAATTTTTAACAATCGTCATCACATATCAATTTCCTACTCAATATCTATCAATCACGGTTGATTGAATTAAAATCGGTTAATAAACATGGCAGCTGTGTTGGATCAAAAATACCTCTATTTTTTGTACTTTTTGGCCCCCGTTGCCCCCCTATTTAAAATTTATGATTTTTTTTTAAAGAAATGTAGATCATGTTATCGAACATGTGAATCGACACCGTTTGATTTTTGAAAATCGACGGGTAGATCTCGAGATCTCCGGGGGGCCGAATATGCCCCCCCCCCCTGCCACTAATAGGGGTAGCCGGGAGCCTGCCACTGCAATCACATGCAATCTTTGTGTGAAGGTCAAACCGGCATGCATGGCTGGGATCTCAGCCGAATTAGTCATTGCTCGTACGAGCAATGACCTGTTACCGAATGCCTTTTAATCGCTGACGAAGGGTGTTAGGATATACCCGAGAGCTTTTATTTTAGTATTTGTGTTGTAGAGAAAGTCCTCCATGTATTTAATCTATATCACACACTCCACATCATGCTGTTCTCGGATCCCAGATGAGTCCCTGAACAGGTCGGAAGGGCGTTGAAAAGGTCGGAGAGAACATTCTAAGGGGACCCTTGTCTTTTCAACAGTCAAAATGCAGTGTTCAGTAAATGAAGCTAAAAAATCGCACCACTTAGCGGCGCAATTCAACTACAAGTTGTATTATATGCAGGACAAAATTGTATATCGTGTATCGTGCCCCGCGGCCAGACAGCCTTTGCCAACATGCCAAAAAAGCGCTGAAAATGGCCAGAACATCAGCAATGCTGTGAAAAAGGATTGTGACCTGCCAACCGATACCAAACTCTTGCCGGACAAGTCTAGAGCACTTTTTAAAGAAGATGGCGCTCTAGTCCATTATGCCATGAAGACCAATAATTGGTGTCGCCGGAGTCTTCTTTCTGGCTTTTGCAGATAAGTGGTCTAATCAGCATTAGCCCTGACCTATCATCGATCAAAAATCTGTAGGCAATCGTTAAGGACGACCCCCCATCAAGATGACGCCCACTACCTCAGAAATGGTCCTGGTATATACATAACCTCCCGACGACGTGCCGGATAATCAACGCACCCAAACTTCAGCAGCAGCTGACGGGCGAGGTGCCGCAGCTCACGGGCGAGGTGCCGCAGCTCACGCAGGACTGTTTCAGAGTCCGCGGCGAGATAAGTGGGAAAACGGTCATGAACCACCCTGATCTTGATTGTTTTTTACTTACGAGAAACAACTGCTCACCAATTTTGGGACGTTCTGTAGTTAGTGGCATTGCAGCTACATGCTTTTGTCTGTATAGGTAAACTGAAGGCCTACGACTGCAAGGGTAAACAATTCATCCTCTGATTTGATTATTTTGGGAAATGGTCATACAGATTGTTCTGTTTTTCGCGATGGGGTTTGCTTATCTATTTACTGTTTACCTTTGATTCATGCAATTTATATCTTATCGATCTTAATCAAATGTAAAAGGTCAGAGAAAATATACTTATGAGTGCACTTTGAACTTCGTGTTATAAGGCGATTGGAGCTGAGAGCACGATGTTTTGTTTCAGGACTTTTAAGCTCGCCAAAAATATGGCTGCCGTCTCTCGTATATCCACGAGCTCTCATGGTGGATTTCGACAACTCCCTGGATAACTCGTTCCTGATCAGACCAAACGGGACGATCACCTGGCAAAGAAGGTGGGTATCGGCTGTAACGCACCGGTGAGGCCAGGGCTTTAGGCCATACAACGACTCATTACGAAATTCTGGTGTTTGTTATTTCAATTAAAGAGAAATAATTACCCTTTTCCACAAAAATGAAGTATGCTTTTGTAATGGTAAGAAACACTCAACTTATAAGCAAATCAAATCGTATTTTGCATGCAAATGTACCAAGCCGAAGTAATTTAAAGCTAACGCTGATAAGCGTTCTACGCTTACATAACGGTCCAGTATTCGGCAAGTACTCGGTAACAAATTCACTGTCCGAGCTCAAATAAGCCTGCCTATGCATTGCTTGTTTAGCACTGAAGTATGAAATACACAAGTATAAAATATATATTTCCTGCTCTCTATCTTTTACGCATAAGTACCACAATTTCATGAACAATCAATAAGCATTTTCAAAATGTGCATTGAAATCGACAGTTTAGTTTGGCCACGGACGGCGACCTACTTAGACTAAATAGGTATAATTACACTTCACTTAATAAGCACACTAATGTAGTGTTCTCGACTCATTAAAAACTAATGCTTTCCCATCAATTGTCAACAAACAGGTATTCAATACATTACAACGCGCACCTTAAACATTTATCTGAACCGTTTTATCATTATCGATCAGTATACATTTCAACAAACCGTGATGCAAACGGCGGATTAACTTCGCCTCCTACGGGCTACGATGTCGTATTTAGTGTACCTACTGCGATTTGTTAGGTAATGTAACGAGAGGTATTTAATGTTGAAAAGATTGAAACCAAAGCACCAGATATGTCGCACTCCCAATAATAAAGGGAATTACCGATCATTATCCCCGAAAGCAGTATTTATTTTTTTCCATGAAAACAATTTAACCCGCGCCCCACTGGACTGGGGGGGGTGTTTGAAACCCCCCTCTAACTCGGCTCCCATGGCATGTAGACCAAAACAAGAGACACTGTTCGAACCGTTATCAAAAATCATTTCGAAACTATTTTGGACTTTTTTTTCGCTCACGTCAAAATTCAGGTCACCAGAGGTCATCGAAGGTCAAATTGTAAGTTCAGGACATCCTCCAGAAACCCCAAATATCTCGGAAACTATGCATCAGAAGAAAACGTTTAAAAGACAATACTAGCCAAGAAATTTAAATCGCATCCAGAGTTCTCAAAATTACTCAGTTCAATAGATAAATCTCTATAGTCATAAAGTCAAAAAAGTGATTTGTGTAAAAAATAGTTCGCAAACTTACTTACCTCAAAAATAACCCATCCTGTTTACCCATCGTGTTCTGTCCAAAGGCCTTTGAAAATACGTACAATTATTCATGTTAGTCAACTTAAAAAATCCTTCAGTTCAAGGATCAATGTACCCAAGTAGTCATGTGCATATCAGTATATTTTGACGAGACAACTAACACTGTGAATTGCAGTTCTCTATCTTCATTATCAGAGTTATTGACGAAAGGTTGGTGACCTACGGACGAGCTTCAGAGCCTCCGAATTTCCCTGAGCAAAACCCTGCACTTGATCATACATAATTCATATGATAACATCATCCGAAGGAAATGGACCGATATCGTTACAAAGAAACATTTGCATTATATCCATCGACTCAAATGGGAGATCGCAGACTTGACCCGACCTAAAGTCACCGATACAAAAAATCCGAGATAATTTTAAAACATTTTGTAATACTAAACTTAATGAATCATAAAATTTGATATCGTCCCTTTATAAACTTCATGCACCGTCCGCAAACTTTGTAGGTAGGTCACTTGACCTGACCTGGTGACCTGACCTGACCTGACACGAAACTTGAATTTTCGAAAAATGTGTGGAAAGAATCAGTGAATAGGTATGTCAAATTTGGCGGCGCTACCCCCCGCCGTTTTTTCGTTATCTTGATAAAACATGAGGGGGGAGTGTTCAAACTCCCCCCAGTGGGGCGCGGGTTAAGACAAATAAAAAGTTGCTATTTCATATTTTTATTCAGACCCGATTAATTAAATACCATACATGTTGCGTAAGATAGTTAATGCATATTTTTGTAATCAAAAGGTTAATATTTCGCAAAACTGTTTGACATTTTTATATAATTTTACGTCCTTTCGATCTTTATTATATCTGGTAGACATATACAAAGTGTGTATTATTATAGTTTTATGCATGAGTGGCATTAATGATTCAGTTTATGAACGAGCAAGCGATTCATAAACTGAATCTGTAATGCCACGAGTGCATAAAACGATTTAGTGCATGGCCGAAGACTGTGTATTTATAGCACAAGTACATATTTTTCAAGAGTTCAATGCAATGTCATTTACTTAAGGCTTAGCAGTGTATTATCACTTTTGGGAGTGCATTAACACTCCAGTTAATACACCGCTACAGTTAAGCACATGGCCAATGTGAAAACAGTCTTCGGCCATGCACTAAAATTTGTGTACCGCCTTCCAAAAGCATTTAAACGCTTACATATCCATGTGTCATGCGGAACGGCATTTCTTCAGACATGCTGTTCCGCAATACCCAGTGTTAGAGAAACGCTGCCCCGCGGTACCCACACACCACACAGACAAGGGTGAAGCTTTATATCTATTGGGAATGGTCCGAGCCCCCCCCCCCTCCCCCAATGATTTCAAATTTTAGCATTAGGCATTTGGCGTTGCATAGTAAGAACTGAGTTAAAATCTATCACATTATCATTAGGGGCTCCCCCGAACAATTTCATAAAAATCCACCCCTGCACACAAATTATATCTTTTAACAAGCATGCATAGAAGTTTTGGGATGTTTCTGGAAGATGAATCATCAACAATTCACTTTCTGATTTAAGCAGTAGGTATTATCGTATGTTTTGGTACCTACATATCAAATTATTGGGGCGCTTCTCTACAGTTTGTATTGCTCTATTTTTATGTTATACGATCAAAGTAAGAAAATGCTCAATTTTACGCAGGTTTCATGACACGGTATGAATGAACCTTCAACAAGACCGACTATCTTTGTTTTTAACTGTGATGAGTACCTATACAGGGTGTAACACAATTATCCGGACATCTATTTTTGCGCAGTTTCCGCTCGCACTCGTCCCTGTGTGGAGGTAGGAGCGGGGAAATTTGATGAATCTGTACCTGCGCTTCTACCCCACACTGCCCGGGCGACAAGACCTTTAGGCAGTGACCCGAGCCCTCAGTACGGGACGGGTCACCGCCGAAGTCACTTGTCAGTTTTCGTCCAGGGCAACAATAAGAAAAGAATGCAGCCTCTCCTTTCGCAGAAGATCAGAAGATCAACCAGAAGATCGTCTGTTGGCAGCTGGTCATCAGCAGAAAGCAGCCAGGCTGGACCGTCTGGCTGAAACGTGCACAGCTGGGGTTGGCCCGCCGGACCCAGCCCGACCGCGGCCACAAGGCCGCTCTTCTGCACGCCAGTGGCCAAGAGAGCCATCTGGATGGCGGGCGGAGAACGTCACCAAGGGCGACTCGGAAAACTTGGTCACAGCTCACGTAGACCTCCCACATGATGGTCATTACCGCACCTGCGCATTGCGCAACACCTGGGCATGCAGCCATTACAACTGAAGCAGACGCCTTTCGATAAGAGTGGAAAACATGGTGTCCGGATAATTTTGTTACACCGTTTGGTCGAAATTGTATGACTAAGATATATTACAATTCACAAGCAACGGGTTGAAATTTGCAAACCCTTAAATAATTGTTTGCACTTTGCTTGCATTATTCATTTATCACATTCAACCGTAGGTGAATGTATGCAGGGCAGCGGTGTGGGGACAATGGCTATCATTTTTTAGCCAATATTTTTGATAAAACTTAATTTGACTTCGTGAAAAAACGCAACAGATTCGCAAAGACGTAAGGAGCACAAATTTATATATAAATGTTGCATTGGGGGATTGAGTTCCCCTCAGAACGAGATAAAAGTTTCGCTGCCTCTCCCCCATTTTGAGTCACGACTCACGTTCTGCATTCAGCTCCTGCGTTGAACTCCTGCAAACAAACTGAGATAAGTCCGTAGGACGCTGTAATACGAAAGTGCACACTGCAGTGCACATAACACGCGCACTGGAGAGGGGCACTTGTGTGTCCCACACATGTTTTTCGTGAATAGCTCGACAACGAAGCAGGGCAGGACAGTGTTTTGTTGTGCGCATTTGCGCCAACACAATAGCGGATTGTTTTAAGTCAAAAGCTTGAAAATCGGTCGGTCAAATTTTGAGTTGTATGATTTTGTATTCCAAGATGGCGGCCAGAATCGAGGTCGGCGGAGCGATATCTTCGAAACCAACGGTCAGATCGGGATGATTCAAACGCCATTTGGTAGCCGATGTCAATGTTCATCACAGGCCACAACTTAAGACACATTGCTGGTGATCTGTGACGTCACAGAGGACAAATTTCCCAACTGATGACATTTGGCCAGATTTTACCTTGGTGGCCTCGTTTGACCATTACATATTTTATTTACCCAAAGTCACCTTATTTATGCAAATGTAGATCATCATAGCACCACCTACCCTGAACGTTGTATCGTTCTAGCTCTCATACTTTTGGAGAACTCAGGGGGGGCTCAACAGTGCCCCTCTCCAGTGCAAGTTAGTGGCATATAGTGGCATAGTGGCATGCGTTAACGTTAGTGGCATATTGTGGCATAGTGGCATGCGTTAACGTTAGTGGCATATTGTGGCATAGTGGCATACGTTAGCGTTAGTGGCACACGTTAGAGTTAGTGGCATCCAATGCGCGTGTAAAAATGGGATGTTAGTGTTACAGCCAGGCTGTTGCTATTTATTGCATTACTGTTAAGTGAGCGCCAGAGCCAATTGAAAACTGTAGTAAGGATTTGATGTGTCAAAGATTAAAATTGACACATAACATGAGTGCAACATTTTGTCATTTTCAGGGTTCATTTGATGGTGCCTTGCGGTATTCAGGTTGACTCCTTCCCATGGGACGAAAATACCTGCAGAGCAACAATTCGGCAAGGTACGTCTGAATGTCACCAGCTACACCAACAAAGCAGTCGTATATGTCTGATTTTTTTTTTTTTTAAATCATGCTTTGATTATAACGTTCCATACTTGGCTAGGAGAGGTTGGCATAGCAATAGAGATATCAATAAGCGATCCCTGATTTGAAAAACCCCCTGGTTTGCATCTGTATATAACTGTCTCTGTCTGTATCTGTAATCAGTGAGCATGTTCCGCTCTCTCTCTCAGCTCTCTCAGCTCTCTCTCTCTCTCTTAGCTGTGCGTCTCTCTCTCCGACAGATATCGACGGTGAGATGCTCATGTTGAACTGGACTCGGGTGGCGGGGCGGCCCGCCCAAGCGGGGCCTCACTTCAGCATCAACGGCTTCGAGCTCACCTCTCTCGGCGTCTCTGCCCGCACCACGACCCCGGATGACGTCACAAGTGAGATGATTCGCCTCGTTCGTTACGGCGATGACAAACTTCCCGCATGATATCACGTTCCTGATCAGTTATCACCATAAATGACGTCAGACAGGCAGCTTATTTGAGCCTATTTGAGCGACCAGGAAATAGTTTACCTTCAACCTGGGTTTTGAAATGAGATAGCATTTGTGTAGCCCGTGTTGAAAAACAAGGCTACATGTTTTCAGCCTGTGTCTTCTGGGCTGAAAAGGCTCTGCAGCCAAATATATTTGACTTTTTGTCGAAGGAATGTGGGCCATATATAAATAATGTCAAGAATGTGGGCCTTAAATTCATAAGGGCAGAGGCTATACAGTAATCTTACGCGACTACTTTCGAATCTGATTGGCTGAGCCATTCGATTCTTTCGTTTGACGTTGCAGAGAGTAGGTAAATAGTTATGTATACACGTATGTATATAGTTTTGAATACAATTAATAATGACATCCTTCTGTCCTGAATCGGTTCGATGCATGACTATTTTTTACAATATGAAAAGACGTTGTATTTCAAAATATAATCAAATCGTGTTTGAAAAAAAAAACAATCCAAGGTGAACTATTCTCTTTAATGGCAAGGCTTTTGATGGTGTCTTAGATCAGGTGACAAATGTCACATTCACAGGAATCAGATTACGTTTACAAAACATCACATTGAGCATTATCGTGGGATATGCTACACACCTGTTGATTAATGATGTGTGAGATGATAGCTGATGCCATTGTGAGAAGAATAAGTTGAAAACAAATGATTATAATATGGCAGAAATATTTGTATTGTTTAAATATACAAAATGAAAAATAATCCGAGCTTTCGTGGCTAGCACATTATCTTGATGATCCTTGATAATGTGCTAGCCACGAAAGCTCGGATTATTTTTCATTTTGTATATGTAAACAATAAAAATATTTCTGCCATATTATGATCATTTGTTTTCAACTTACACCTGGGGCATTCCAGGACAGATCGACAAGGGGGTAACACCCTACAGCTCAGATTTCGATAAAAGTTCGTTGTAGGGGTTAGCTGGGGCGCTGAATTGCGCTGTGCAAGTTTGAGCTTGATTGGAGTTACGGCTGCTGAGTTATAGCCTCCGGCATTTTCGTGACAGACAACCTTGCAATGGCTTAGCCAATTGCCAATAATCTCCATACAAATTATCCAATTCCCCTAGAAAACCATAACATTTTCTGAAATTGGCATGAAGTATGAGAACATTATTTTCCAGGCCCAGTTTTTATTTTTTTTGAATTTGATTAAATGACTTTGACCTCTGTGACACTGACCTGACCTTCAACCGAGCGCAGTGAAAATATATTGTTTTATAATTTTTATAATATTCTTAGGTAAACTGTCTTTGCACAGGATTAAACATTTGGAAGATGGGTGTTTTTTTAAATGTGCCTTTTTAATTGCCTGCAATTAACTCGTTTTTTCTCCCTTTCCCAAACAAAATGATTAATTTGTCCCATGATGCACTGAATTGCGGCTTAATGTGCCACACAAAGGGTTCAGGTTGCAATATAAGAACTTCGAGGTTAAGTTGAGTTAATTTATTGACTTACCAGGTGAAATTGTTGTACAGTGACCTCTGCAAGGTCACCTAAGTTCATCTTAGGTCACTAGCAACATTTTGCCACAAACTCTTAACATAATATAGATAGAGACGTGAACATAACACCACTGTGTTTTTATCGTGGATTCACGTCGCCCGATATGCAACATGACCTACCTGGGTCACCAAATGACCCAGGTAATTTTTTTCAAAGGTCAAAGGTCAAATTTTGAATTTGCCTTAGCCAGGTCACCAGTACCATATTTCGAAGCGCCTTGAAAAGACAAACACGATGGTGGTAACAGTTTCGCTATATGTTGTATAAATAAAAAGTTATGCACGCAAAACTGTTTTTACTAGCAAACAACGAACAACTTCAACATGTTCGTGAATAACGTTTCGGATATAAAACATAGAGATATAACTTTAACACCAACGTGTTCGTCTCGTCAAGGCGCTTCGAACTATGTCAGCGGTGACCTTCTTAGGTCACCTTCAAAAATTGACCTTTGGTCAAGGTCATTTGGTGACCCAGGTAGGTCATGCTGCATATCTAGCGACACAAATCGACGAAACAAACACATTGGTGTAGTTTTCAAGTTTCTATCTATATTATATTAATAATTTGTTGTAAAATGTTGCTGGTAACCTCAGATGACCTCAGCTGACCTTGCAGAGGTCATTGAGAAACATTTTCATCTGGTAAATCAATGAATTCACTCGACTTAATCTCGAAATGGTTTATATTGCCGTCTAAAACCTTTGCGTGACACATAAGCCGCATTCAAAGCCATAATGGGACAAATTAGTCATTTTGTGTTGGTGAAAGGAAAAAAAACGAGTTAATTTGAGCAATTAAAAAGTATATTTATAGAAAACACCCATCTCCAAATTTTATCCTGTGCAACAGAAGCTTAACCTAAGAATATTATAGAAATATAAACAACATTATTTTCACTGCGCTTCGTTTGAAGGTCAGGTCAGGTCACAGAGGTTCAAAGGTATTTAATCAGAATCACAACAAAATAAAAACTGGGCCTGGAAATAATGTTTCCTTACTCATTGCCCATTAGAAATGTATGGTTTCAAGAATTGGGAATAATTGTTATGGTGTTATTGGCTATTGGCTAGCATGCTAAGGTGTCCTCACGAAAATGCCGGAGGCCATAACTCAACAGCCGTAACTCAATCAATGCTGAAATTGCACAGCGTGATTCAGAGCCCCGGTTAACCCCTATAACGGAGTTTTATCGAAATCGCAGATGAAGGGTGTTATTTTGGGGTTTTCGTTTGTCGATCTGTCCTGGAATGCCCCACCTGTTGATTGTTGAGCTGAATAATTCGACTCCCCTTACACCGTCGCGTGTTTCAGGCACATCGCTGCGCTCCAAGGCTCTGTTACTCACGGTGACTTTCAAGCGTCAGTCCAGCTATTACGTCATCAATGACATCATACCCACCTCCATCCTGGTTCTGGCGGCTTACATGACGTTCTGGCTCACACCAGACGGTAAGAAAACAAATATCGGGGTAGACAATTCCTTCTGTTGTGAATGTCTTGCATACGTTTTCGTACGTTGAGACATGAAAGCCGCCTGGTCCTGGGGTGTGTTACCGTTCCGCTGGGGCCTCAATAGCATGTTTTGGTTTCATTCCTACTGTGCACACTGCCAGTACAATTGTAATGCCTCGTACTATGGAGCTTGCTTTATTGTTTATGTTTTCCGTAAACATACCTAAGCACGAATGTCTAAGAACTAACATTCGATGTTCATGCAAAGAAGCCAGCTGAAGGCTCAGTGACATTTCGTTTCCCGGCTGAAAAGCTACCGTTACTCTCACTCTGAACTTCGAAGTCTGCTCTACTGGTAGCGTGGTTGTCCGCTCGCTAGTCACTGTCTTAAGTACATACAGTCCCGTTCTGTACTGATTCTCCTTGCTGTTCTGCCGGCAGCCGTGGTGGTCCGCTCGCTAGTCACCTCCTTCATGCTGCTGGCCTGCTTCCTAGTGTCGGCGATCGCCGGCAGGGCGGCGCCACTCGCGGCCGCGCTGACTGCTCTGAACGTGTGGAACCTGCTGTGCCTGTTCTTCGTGCTGTGGCCGCTGGTTCAGAGTCTGGTGGTGTACCACATGGTCAGGAGGCCAGGCGGAGGCAGCGGAGGGTCGGGGTCCGGGAAGAGCGGAGAACTGGCGACGGACCTGCCGGCTCAGAACGGCAACGGAGAGGCGGACCCGGAGGTTAGTGTGATGGTGTGGAAGGGCAATCACACGGAGGTCACAGCCACCTTATAACTCTCCCGACTGCCGGTCCTTCATCCTTTGTCACGCCAGCGTTATCCCGGGTCTGGTGGTTACTGGCCTTCGGGCAAGTGACGGCCCTCAGGCCGTCATAGGGGAATGGTAGCCTTCGGTATGGCGAGGGCCCTCAGCTCGCAGCTTCGTCCTGCTGGGAACGGCCTGTCCATGGGGCGTCTGCCCGGTCAGCGGCTCATTTGGACCCACTTTACCCCTTCTCCTTCATCCTATGGCTGCGCAATGGTCCGAACGGGCCAAAGCAGCCTTTTCCTAACCAAACAAACAAACAAAACAAGCACAGAGGCTAGTCCGTAACATTGGCATTCACTTGATCGGTATTACAGTCCTTTGTCGAGTAATGCTGATTTTGATGCTCAGCTGATATGATAATTACCTACAGATATAATATCAGTATGACTTCAATAATAATGATTGAATTAAAAACACAACGGCGACGAGACGTTAAAAAACGTGCCGTCTCTTGGATTATGTTGAAGAATGAAGTAAGCCAAAGTAAAGCGGGACACAATGTACGAAACAACCATTTATGACACACTCTTCGCCCCAATGCAGCACCCCACGGCCGAGACTGACCTTTCGTGTCATGCCCTCAGGCCATCACCTCTGACGCGCTGCCGCCGCCGCCGCCGCCCGATGACGACCTGGGTCCGCTGCCGGCGCGGCCGCGCCGCCGCCGCACCCCCAGCCTCAGCGCCCACCTGGTGGACGTCATCAGCAGGGTGCTCTACCCCCTGGCCTTCATCATCATGGTCATAGTGTTCAGCGTGCTGTACTCGTGAGGGCGGCTCGAGAGGGTCAGCCTGCGAGGTTAGGAAGGAAGGTGGAGGGTGGGAGGGGTGGGGACTGGGCAGAGGGTAGTGTGTTGTGTTCAGCAAAAGGGAAGGGGCAATGGAGAGGGAGCGATCATGTGAAAGTGGGATGCTGTGAGTAGTGAGGATAATGGATGTTTTGGATGATTTTGGAAGGATGATTCATGTTTTGATCATGAAAGCTGGCTGGGTTCTTGCGTGCGAGGAAGAACTAGAGAGTGAAATAGTTTGTTTAATATTGAAGGATTCGTGGGTAGTAAAGGCCGACGCTCGTAGCATTGTTGGGCTAGGAGGTCACATAGGGAAAGTGCCATTCTGAGAAAGCCACTGCACTGAGACATTCAGCTTCTCTGTGGGCGTGTTCCTTCCGAAGTTGGGCAATGAGCATTGTCGCTGTATTTGTTTTGTATGAGTTCTTGGTAGTGTGAGGTCGCTGAATTTGTTTTGTATGAGTTCTGGGTAATGTGAGGTCGCTGTATTTGTTTTGTATGAGTTCTGGGTAGTGTGAGGTTGCTGTATTTGTTTTGCATGAGTTCTAGGTAGTGTGAGGTCGCTGTATTTGTTTTGTATGAGTTCTGGGTAGTGTGAGGTTGCTGTATTTGTTTTGTATTAGTTCTGAGTAATGTGAGGTCGCTGTATTTGTTTTGTATGAGTTCTGGGTAGTGTGAGGTCGCTGTATTTGTTTTGTATGAGTTATGGGTAGTTGAGGTCCGCTGGTATATTGCCTTTGTAATGATGTCTGGTAATTGGTGAGGCAATCGCTGTAATTTGCTTTGTATGAGTTCTGGGTAATGTGAGGTCGCTGTATTTGTTTTGTATGAGTTCTGGGTAGTGTGAGGTCTAACCCGGACTGCACCAGCCCCGTGCTCCACTGTTGGACTGCACGTTTCACTGGACCGGTGGTTTCGTACGAACCTGACCCTCACCTCGGTGATAAAGCCTTCTCAGAATCGGGGCAACTGTCGACCGACGGACCAATGGCTAGCCACTGCAGTTGACCTAGCTGACCATCTGACTAACCCTGGGTCGGGGCTATTGTTCACTTACCGGTTGCCGACATAGCATGGATCACGATTCACGTGTATTGTTAAACAATAAACATGATAGTGGTCGTAGGATTGATGCCGTCAAAGACTTTGTTGTTGGTGACGAGACATAGGTTACAGCTTTGTTACTTGCATATATATATATATATAAATATTACAAACAGTGCAGTTTGTGTACATAGACAGCAGAGTGACTGCATGGAAACCATATATAAATAGGACATATGCGGACGACAGCAAATGCTATGACTTGAATTAAAAATATATGTTTTGCATAGGCAGTCACTGGCATGACCGATAAGAGTGCCGCACAATAACTTACCAATTTCAGAAGTTCCCGATATGCCTGCAATAAGTAATGTTTTAACTATTCCCCAGGAGCAATACATTATGTGTTGCTTTATAGCCGAGTCTTGGCATGAATGCAAGCTTTTTGTTGATGCTCGTCAGAGATATGTTTTTGCAAATTCAGGAAGAGATGAGAATAGGTCGTCCATGTGGCAGTTTACGTTTGTTGAACGATAAGACATACGTTAAACTCACTAGCGGAACTTTATGAAATCGCTCGGGGGGCTCTAATGTTAATTTGATAAATTTGAAATTAGTTATTAACCATGCAACGCCATTAGACCTAATGTTTAAAATTTGACAAGATTGGAGGGGGGGGGGCTCAGGCCCTCCCCAAGAGATATAAAGTTCCACCCCTGGTTGAACGCTCAGTGAAGTGATAACGTATACTCTTTTTAAGGTATTAGGACGTAAAACGCATTCCCTGACTCAATGTGCCAATGAATAAGCCTCTTCATACCATAAGTATATGCGATCGCGAGGAAAGGCTTTGAAAACGAATATCGTCCATAAGTTGTCATATTAGGTATATGAACTGTTGTGATGCTTGAAATCAGGGGTTGAACTTTATATCTCTTGGGAAGGGCCCGAGCCCCCCCCCCAATGATTTCAAATTTCAGCATCAAGGCCTATGGCGTTGCATGCCACAGAACTGTGTTAAAATCTATCAAATTAACATTAGCCCCCACCCACCGCCGAGCGATTTAATAAAGTTCCACCCCTGCTTGATATTATAGAATATGTTATTGGGCACGAATGATCAACATGTTGTCTTTGTCATCCTTATACGTGAATAAGTTCTTGTGTGACCTATATACTATATACCTATATACTATATAATAAGTACTTGTGGGTCGTGCTTGTGTGACCAATGGTGAGCATCTGCGATCTTGTTTAATGTTTGGACTGATAAACCGCAGGTTTGAGCGAACATGCTGCGTTATGTTATCACGAATTCACGCTCTGTGCATCGACTGGAATCCGACAGTGATAAGACGACCAACGATAAGATACGATAAAGACGATAAGACGTGTTCCTTTTAGGCAAAATAGTTACCAGCTGCAACAGAGTGTCGATCGACGATAGATTATGTTGACGATATGACAACCATCACTTGATTGGATGGTAAATGACAGCACTGGAATACGATAGCCATGTTGAAAATCGAGTGCCCAAGATATAGTTTTGTCGTATGGTTGTATTAATTGCAACTGTGCAGTATTTCTTCTGGGGATCTACAGACGTAGACGTTTACGGTACCTAACGTCATTGGCATTATCGCGTGCCAAGCTCTTCTCTTTACATAAGCAGAGCCAGCAGAGGTGCAGAACCACCTCAGTTGTCAGTATGAGCCTGTAGCGGTGATGTCAGCCCGGACGGCAAAACAGCTACAATTTTCCAATCGATTTCCTCAACGCTAGCCATTAAGTTTTATCATTATTTTTGGTAAGGCTGAAGTCACACATATCCAAAGCATAAAAAAATGATAGGAGAACGCAAATTTGGAGATAAAAATGACGCCCCGCCCTACTGCTCAAGAGCATGGTTAAATACTGTTCCACCTCATACATTTCTGGAGAAATGCAGCTCCACAGCACACATTTCTGGAAAAATGCTGTTCCGCAAGAAATTTTTCTGATAAAATACTGAGCACTGGCCATTCACTGTACGTGTACACAGCACAGTACACACATTTCATGAAGAAATCAGAAATGTTGTTTTGTATAATACGTTCATTACGAAAAGTATATTACATTCATAATCTGCGCGACAAATTTATTAAAGGGAGATAACGACATTTTATTTTTGTAGGCAACAATTTCTTAGGCTTCCGTTATGGTATAACAATTATTTGATTTTAATTAAAGAATTAAAAAAACAGACTGCTCTGCTGGTCGTGTCAGACTGTTCTGCTGGCCGTGTCAGACCGCTCTACCGGCCGTGTCAGACTGCTCTGCTGCCCATGTCAGACTGCTCTTCTGGCCGTGTCAGACTGCTCTGCTGGCCGTGTCAGACTGCTCTTCTGGCCGTGTCAGACTGCTCTGCTGGCCGTGGCCGTGTCAAGACACTGCTCTGCCTGGCCGTGTCAGACTGCCTGCTGGCCGTGTCTAGACCTGCTGCGCCCCGTGTCAGACTGCTCTGCTGGCCGTGTCAGACTGCTTCTGCTGGCCGTGTCAGTACTGCTTCTTGCCGGCCGTGTCAGACTGTGCTCTGCCCGGCGCGTGTCAGACCTGCTCTGCTGGCCATGTCAAGACTGCTCTGCCGGCCGTGTCAGACGCTCTGTCTGGCCGTGTCAGACTGCTCTGCTGGCCGTGTCAGACTGCTCTGCTGGCCGTGTCAGACTGCTCTGCTGGCCGTGTCAGACTTCTTTGATGGCCATGTCAGACCGCTCTGCTGGCCGTGTCAGACTGCTCTGCTGGCCGTGTCAGACTGCTCTGATGGCCGTGTCAGACTGCTCTACTGGCCGTGTCAGACTGCTCTGCTGCCCATGTCAGACTGCTCTGATGGCCGTGTCAGACCGCTCTAGCGGTCGTGTCAGACTGCTGTGCCCGTGTCAGACTGCTCTGCTGGTCGTGTCAGACTGCTCTGCTGTCCGTGTCAGACTGCTCTGCTGGCCGTGTCAGACTGCTCTGCTGGCCGTGTCAGACTGCTACTTCTGGCCGTTGTTCAGACTGCCCTGCTGGTCGTGTCAGACTGGCTCTGCTGGCCGTGTCAGACTGCTCTGCTGGCCGTGTCAGACTGCTCTGCTGGTCCGTGTCGACCTGCTATGCTGGCCCGCGTGGTCAGACTGCTCTGCTGGCCAGTGTCAGACTGCTTATGCTGGCCGTGTCCAGACGGCTCTGCTGGCCATGTGAGACTGCTCTGCTGGCCGTGTCAGACTGCTCTTCTGGCCGCGGTCAGAACTGTCTTCGCTGGTCGTGTGCAGACTGCTCTGTCTGGCCGTGTTCAGACTGCTCTGCGGCCGTGTCAGACTGTGCTGCGTCTCGGTCAGACTGCTCTGATGGCCGTGTCGACCGCTCTAGCGGTCGTGTCAGACTGCTGTGCACCCGTGTCAGACTCTCTGCGGCCGTTCAGACTGCTCTGCTGGAACGCGGTCAGACTTGCTCTGCTGGCCGTGTCAGACGCTCTAAGGCGGCGTGTCAGACTGGATGACTGCTCTGGCTGGTCGTCGTCAGACTGCTCTTCTGGCCGTGTCAGACTGCTCTGGCTGGCCGTGTCAGACTGCTCTGCTGGCCGTGTCAGACTGCTCTGCTGGCCGTGTCAGACTGCTCTGCTGGCCATGTCAGACTGCTCTGCTGGCCGTGTCAGACTGCTCTGCTGGTCGTGTCAGACTGCTCTGCTGGCCGTGTCAGACTGCTCTGCTGGTCGTGTCAGACTGCTCTGCTGGCCGTGTCAGACTGTTCTGCTGGTCGTGTCAGACTGTTCTGCTGGTCGTGTCAGACTGCTCTGCTGGCCGTGTCACCATAGTGGAAAAGTCCTGTAGGATTCCTATAGGAAAGTCCCACACAATCTATGAAGGATCAGTCTTTGAGGATTTCTGTAGGATTCTTGTGCGAAATTGATACAAGGATTCCTGTAGGAATTATGCACAGGGTCCTACAGGAATCCTTTACAGTGTCCTACAGAAATCTTTCATAGGGTCCTACAGAAATCCTTCACAAGGACCTACAGAAATCCTCGACAGGGTCCTACAGATATCCTTCACAGGATCCTACAATAATTGTCCTACATAAATCCTGCACAAGGTCCTACAGAAATCCTCGACAGGGTCGTACAGGAATCCTCCACAGGATCCTACAATAATCCTCAACGAGCTCCCACATCAATCCTTCAAAGGTGTGGGAGGATGATTTAATAATCCTTCTGTGAGATCCTGGGATCCTTTTTTTATAAATTTAGTCCGAATGTTTTGTATGAATGGCTTTCCGAGGTCAGGACCCGTATAGCAGAAGCTTGTTGCGCTTTTTGGTTTTTCCCCCCCCCCCCCCTTGAACCCCTCAAAAAACCAACCGAAAAAAAAATTTCGCCGGCAAAAAATTCCCCTGGGTTTTTTTTGGCCCGTCAGAATTTAGAAAACGAAAGTTTTACGTGCCGACATACCTGGACACGGTCCCCCCGCTCACTGACGCCACAATGGCCTTGAGTGTGAACCGCCTGCCACCGACCGCAGGCCATCCCAGTCAGGA
This sequence comes from Semibalanus balanoides, assembly GCA_014673585.1. Lineage (NCBI taxonomy): Eukaryota > Metazoa > Arthropoda > Thecostraca > Balanomorpha > Balanidae > Semibalanus > Semibalanus balanoides. The sequence goes on from VOPJ01010238.1 coordinate 78,154, forward strand.
GCAAATAGCGAGCGCCGAAGCGACTCCAACCCGGGCTGCCACTACCGGGATCGGTCGTCAGAAGCCCAGCGCTCTCCCACTGAGCTACAGGGGCGAATCCTGTTGGGCTGCTCTGTTGGAGATCCGCAATCCTGTAGGAGGGGGGATAGGAGATTAATCCTGCAGGGCTACTCATTGCCTTGAACGATACATATGTAATAAAACGTATATTTACAACAGTGTCCAATACAAACACTACCGTGTGCCAGGCCACTGGCCGGCACAGACTGACAGGAGGAACAGAGACACCGCAATGATCACTGNAGACAGCCGTCCTCCACCGCAGCACCCTGTACACAGCCACACAGTCACACAGGGGTACTGACATGCAGCCACACTATAAAGTCACACAGGGCCGGGGTACTGATACACCAACACACTATAAAGTCAGACAGGGGCACTCACACACCGCCGCACTATGCTATAGTAACACCGACATATTTGAACACACAGTCGCACTATGTAGTCAGAGCAAAAGTCGGCGCAGATCACTCCCCACTCACACATGTTTTGTTTGTTTACTGGCGACTGAGGAACTAGGTCCCTGCTGTTTGTTTGTTAATGGAGTCGATGTATCCGGCTCACTCACCTGCGCCAGTATGTTTTTCACGTAAACCGGTGCGTGTCCTCCGGCCGGATTATCGCGGGTGGTGACGCTGAAGCCGAGTCCGGCCGCGCCCTTCACCAGGCTCACCGTCAGCCGGCGGCCCAGCTTGCGCGTGTTGGACGACTGGATGGCGCTCTGTGTGCGCGACGACAGCGAAGCCGGCACTGGCTTCTTGGTCGGCATCACAGTGGCCACGCGCGACACGCCGCCGCCGCCTGGTGTAGAGGTCAGAGTCAGTGGTGCAGCGGATGTGTTTAAGTGGCGAAGAGCAGCTTTGGTCCACGCAGTGATTCGTGAGGAGTGGGGAGCGTGACTGGTCACCTCGCCAACGCAATGTGACATACACGAGCTGCTGGATGAACAAACACTGTGACATACACTCAGCAGCTCCTCACTACCGTACGCAAACTGTGGGACTTAATGAGGTCATACATGTAGTATCTTTAGAGGCTTAAGTTCATCAGCAAGAAGTAGCAATGGATAGTTCGTGGCATAGACTCATCCAATGCGCACACAACTAAATCAACATAAATTTTATTGATGTTAATTAGAGGATGCAAGTTTTCAGGACCACGGAGCCGCGCGCCGGGCCAAACGCAGGCCCGGCGGGCCTGAAGCCTGTGTCTGAATTAGGGCTTGCCCGGTCTCCATGCCGGGACTCAAACACATGGTTCGGCGGGTCATAAATATCGTTTAATTTGTCTAATGAAGTAGAACGTGCCATTATTGCTGGTTGCCGGGCCTGGCGGGTTTGCTGCCCACATGTGGCCTCGGGCTTAATTGCCCGGTCTTACTCATTTCATGAGCGGTGGCGCGGTTGGGGTGGCGGTTCCTGTTTGGGATCTTTATGCATCTCTAATGTTAATATGCTTTTAGGCACTTGTTGTATTGTAAGGGGCATTTTATTTATATGAATATATGAAATTTTTTGTGTGGCCTGCCTTAGCAATAAAAACGCACAAAGTTGAAAAATAATTAAGTTATTAATGATTTCGACCACAGGTCATTATCAAAATATTCCAAAAACGGAATAATTTGAATATTTGAATATTTTAAATATTTCATAATTGAATATTTTGGAATATTTTGATAATGACCTGTGGTCGAAATCATTAATAACTTAATTATTTTTCAACTTGGTGCGTTTTTTATTGTAAGGAGGCCATCACAAAATAACATTTTATTAATGAAATCCCAATGAATTTAAGCCTCCTTAGTCAGACACTGACCGAATCTGAACGACTGACCTGCGTGTGTCGTAGCCATACTGACAATACTGACCTGTGTGAGGCTGGGTGTCCGTGGCGGTCGACACTGCCGGCTCCACCAGTAGCCGCAGCTGGCCGGCAGACATGGCGCTCAGGAATATCTCCTGCGCCCTGCAGAGTGTTGACCCCAGTTAGACAATATCACAGCAGGCCGGCCGGCCGGCCGGGCCGCCAGCACTACTAAGCCGATCACCAGCTCCTGTGTGTTACGCTGGCTGAATGTGCTGCACACTTCATATACAGGGTGATGATGACGATGATCATTGGCAGTTTTAGGGTGCATCGACTGCTAGTCATAAGGCGTCCACGACAACTGCACTCTACCTAAATGAACACTGACTGTAGATGCCACTTGACTGCCTTAGTATCGCCCGCAGCTGACGTGTGATGGTTGACAGCGAGTATCTCAGAACATCAACTCTGAACAACCCAAACGTACACCCGCTGTGACCGCGCCTTCAACAACAATAATATCGCACACATTCGATCGTGACCAAAATATACAGCTGAGCTGGGCACAAATCACCACAATCCAGGTCTTCACAAACTGTCGCAGCCTCCTCCCACAGCTGCCAAAGGGTGCCGTGCAGATAGTCCAGCCGACAGAATTATACGAACCACACTGGCTCGCCACGTAACCCTGAGACCCGACCGACCAGTGACCATGAGCGTCATCTGCAGGCTTCAGGCAGGAGTAGGACTACCGACCGACCAGTGACCATTCAGTAGGACTACCGACCGACCAGTGACCATGAGCGTCACCTGCAGGCTTCAGGCAGGAGTAGGACAACCGACCGACCAGTGACCATGAGCGTCACCTGCAGGCTTCAGGCAGGAGTAGGACTACCGACCGACCAGTGACCATCAGAGCGTCACCCTGCAGGCTTCAGGCAGGAGTAGGACTAACCAGACCGACCAGTGGGGACCATGAGCGTCACCTGCAGTCGTTTCAGGTCAGCGAGTCTAGGACTACCTCCGACGACCAAGTGACGCTTGAGCGTCATCCTGTCAGGCTTTCAGTGCAGCGCGGTAGAACTACGACCGACCAGTGACCATTGAGCGCCATCTGCAGGCTTCAGGCAGGAGTAGATACGACGACCAGTGAACCATGAGCGTCTCTGCAGGCTTCAGGCAGGAGCTAGGACTACGACTGACCCAGTGCCATGAGCGTCATCTGCAGGCTTCAGGCAGGCGTATTTCGGAACTACCGATCGCGACGCAGTGACCATGAGCGTCACCTGCCAGGCTTCACGGCAGGAGTAGGACTAACCCGACGCTTCGACCCAGTGACATGAGCGTCATCTGCAGGCTTCACGGCAGGAGTAGGACTACCGACCGACCAGTGACCATGAGCGCCACCTGCAGGCTTCAGGCCGGAGTGGGACCGGCAAGCACGCTGATGATAATTGGGGCATAAGTGGCCGCAACTGCCAAGCTGGCTGGTTGGTGTCCATGGCGTGGCGGTCAGTACTCTGTCAGGACTCTCACCTCTGGAAGCTAATGTGCCGCAGACTGTGGCCGTTGATCTGAGCAATACGGTCTCCGACAGCCACGCGTCCGTCGCGCTGCACGGCACTGCCAGGCTCGACGCGCTGGACCAGCAGGCCAGAGTCGCGGCCGCTGCCGTCACAGTCGGGCACCACGTGCACCGCACAGTCGGGCACCACGTGCATCCCTGCCGGCACATAGAACCGTCACAGTCCGCTACCGTCACAGCCGCTACCGTCACAGTCGCTACCGTCACAGTCGCTACCGTCACAGTCGCTACCGTCACAGCCGCTACCGTCACAGTCGCTACCGTCACAGTCGGGCACCACGTGCATCCCTGCCGACGACACACAGATCACTGTCAGTGATGAGGGAGACGGCTTCTGGCGGTGATGATGACGATGATGATGATGATGATAATAGTCATGATGATGCAGAATATGATTATCCTCATCATGGCGAGCATAACAATGACGACTTAAAGGTATCTCAACTGCGAAGATAGGTCTGGTGACGGATTGGCACTGATGCGAATATGTCGAAGGCACAATAGAGAGTACAAGTCAGCACAATAGAGAATAAATACCAGTGTCCACTGTCCAGCCGTATCGAGGNCCGGAGACTTACCCAGCGGCCCGGAGACTTACCGAGCGGCCCGGAGACTTACCCAGCGGTCCGGAAACTTACCGAGCGGTCCGGAGACTTACCGAGCGGCCCGGAGACTTACCCAGCGGTCCGGAGACTTACCGAGCGGCCCGGAGACTTACCGAGCGGCCCGGAGACGTCAGTGAGCACCACCAGCCGCGTCTGCTGGTGCTGTGACGGCGGCGCCACGTCATCGCCGTCGTCCGCGGAGCCGTCCGGGGAGGGGTTGGCTCCAACTGGCTCCCAGCGGCGCTGCTGCAGCTCGGCATCCTGCAGCCGGCCGGCAGCCGCGTCCGCCCACCTGACAACGGGGGACACTCAACGTAAATAGAGGATACACTCATTTTTTAGTCATGCCGGCATATCCACTCTCTCGTACATTGTACACGTTGCGTCGCACAGTACTAGTGGCTATTAACCGGCGCCGGGCCGGGTGTGTGTGTGTTTAGACAACCCTCAGGTTTTTTCTGGATATCGGGAAAACTCTCGATAAAATAACCTCCGTGGGTTTGGGGTGCCCACCGTGGGTTTGGGGGCGCCCACCATGGGTTTGGGGTCACCCTCCATGGGTTTGAGATCGCCCTCCGGCCTCTATGGGTTTGGGATCGCCCTCCGGCCTCCATGGGTTTGGGATCGCCCTCCGGCCTCCATGGGTTTGGGGGCACCTGCGGCGCACCCACTGCGCCTTCGGCTAGGCAAAACTGGTGTCACTGTACCTTCGGCGTATTTTCCATTGAGGGGGGGGGGCTGCCAGCCCCGTTGCGCCACCCTGGATCCGCCTCTGCCCCAGCCCATGTGCCCCGGCAGGACTGTACCTACCTCCACATAGCATCATTGTTCCCGCCAAACTGCATCGACAGGCGATTAGAGTCGCGCGCGAACCGGGAGAACGCGGACGACTCTCGTTCATCTCCAGAAGCCTCCTCACGCTCTCCGGGCGGAGTGAGTTGCTCCAGACTGGTGTTCTGAAACACCCGGTCACAGGGGCACATGGGTCACAGATGTCTCACAGGAGGGCGGGGGTAACAGGGGTTACAGGGGTTATATTGATTACGGGGGCCACACAGATCATGGGGATAAGACGAGCCGAAGGGGCCACACGGTCAAAGGGACCATCGGAGGTGATGGGGTCAAGGCAAAGGGGGCACACAGGTCATAGGGTTCATAAGGGCCACAGTCCACAGGTGTCACATAATCGTAGGGGTCACAGGGGTCACATCACAAAAGGTAACAGGTTACAGTGTCATAGAGGCCACCTGCCGGTACTCTTCGGGTTTCGAACCCCCCCCCCCCTCTCCAGGCCACCAAGACCCACCTCAGACCACACCTCCTGACCGGACGGCAGAGGCGGAGCGAGGCTGGGGGGGGGTAGATATGCAGGCAAGGGGTTTAAACCTTGAAGTTACTCGCTCCGACATCGGGTGACACAAGACAGATAATATATATATATATATAATATATACTATATATATATATTAATATAATTCGTATAAGATGGAAGCAGATTTATTTGTATGACCAATGCTCGTTACCCGTTTAACGCAGCTTTTTCCGTTAATAAGCTTTTCGGTTTATGATCTGATTCTCGTATTCCTTCTTGCTGTTACTGTATGTTCCGAAATAAATTTCCCAAGCTCAATAATAGTCAACGTAAATCAGTAATAATTCCATTAAAATTGACCTTATTGTTCGACGCGTTTCGGTAAGTTCCTATACAATTTTAAGAACAAAGGGCTAGGTTTTTTTTCGGTGACCTGAACGGTCGGCGTCATTTTGTGACCTCCCATTATACAGTCAATGTGACACAATTATCTCAAATGCTTTCTTTTTCTATGATATGCAGTCCATTCCTTCTTGACAATGTTTATAATAGGATATTATATATGATCAAGTCAGGTTTTGCTCAGGGATCCATACAGGTCATCTAAGGTCCATCCGAGGTCACCAACACCTTTTCGTCAATAACTCTAAACCATAATGAAGATGGAGAAGTGTTCTTTCACCAGTGGTGGTTGCCTCGTCAAGACACATCTCCTAATATGCAATGACCACTTGGGTCACCATTGAACCTTGACCTGAGGTTCATATTTTTAAGTTGACCTAACATGATTAAATTTGATATATATCAAAGCGCCTGAGCAAGACAAACACCTGGCGTAAACAGTAATTGCGTAATTTTATTAGGTAAGAAGTTTATTTCCGAAGTATGTTTTTTGCCAAAATCAGATTTTTACTTTAAATGACCTCTAGGGCCTAAACTATTGACCAACGAGGTCAAGTTGAGGACAACTAGGTCGATTGCAAATTTCAATGGCTAGCAGGATTTTTTTCAGCTTTGGTTTCTAGATAGCCATAGTTTCCGAGATATTTGGGGGTTTCTGGAGCAATGCATAAACTAGAAAATTTTGCCTTCGATGACCTTCGTGACCTGAGTTTTTGACATGAGCGAAAAGAACTGAAATAGTTTCGAAATGATTTTGATAACAGTGTCGAACAGGTTTTTTTTATTTGGCCTACGTGCCATGAGGAGCAAAGTTAATGGGGGTGTTTCAACCCCCCCCCCCCAGTCGGGGAAGTGTATATATGTCAGAGCCCAGTGGGGCGCGGGTTAAAGGAATAAGTTCACCTTGAAAAGTTTGTCTTGAAATTCAACCATACGGTGCATCTTGAGTCAAAACTACGAATAATGACTTTGGTTTGGACAAGTGATGGATATATGTGGAGAAAGAAGTAAGTTTCACTTTGTATTTCACGAGAATCGTACGATAGCAGGTGGCGTTCTGGCTCCGCCAGACGCCTAGTACAGTCTCTGCAACAAAGGGTTGCCGCGCAGCCCGGGTGGCTGAGCAGATATTAACGAGGCGTCGTGATCAGGTACTATGTGTCAGAGAGTGTCCTACCTCCGGCGCCCGCCTGGCCGCGAACTACCGAAGCTGTTTTCGAGGGCGCCCCGAAAAAAAATGCAGACTAATCCCTGTGTCGAAACTATTAATGTTGCCGAGTTTAAATTTCATCTGCTCTACAAAACTGCTTCCTCAGTCAAACCTCATGTTAAAAGGGAACACCTCCCTTTAAAGGGAATTTTTCACTTTTCTGAAAGTTGCCAAAAATGTACGCCGCTTGTGGTGCAAAATATGAAGAATCGCTGCTGTAACACGATTAATGAATTTGTATTCTCGCGTACAGTGCTTAATATCATAAAAATATATGTTTTAATTTGAATTGGTGAACGTCCAATATACCAGGAATTTCGGGAAAAATCATTTTATTTTTTATTTGGGGGTCAACAAACAAAAATTGGGGAAAATCCGAAATTGCCATCTTGTAGAGATTAAAAATTTCCCTTCTTATACAGTTTTGCGTTTGCGATTGCTTTAAAGCTATGTTTTTCTACGATGCATCAAACATTAACGTTATTCAACAAAAATGGCATGCACAATGAACGTCATCAAAACGTCATTATCTTCCAAGTTCTGAACTTGTTTAGATGATTTTTTTAGGGAAGACGTTAATTGATTGCTGGATAAGGTACTGAAACTTTTGCACGTCGTTATCTGTTACCGTTTTCAAGTTATTGCGGCAAATACGGGAGGGGGGTAATATTGTACCCCCCTAACCGCCGCGCGGGTTAGGCCCATTCAATACATCCTAACTAAGCCTTATTTTTGCAGATGTCCAAACCAAACTCGAATCTAATTTTGGTATTAGACCTCTGGGTTGTTTTAACTTCTACAATACTTCATTTTAATGCAAATCCATCACATGGCTATCTCAACTCAAATATTATGTTAATGTGAAACATTCCCTTTAATAGGGCTCTGCCGATCTGCAGATGGCCCCTGCCGGTATTTGGAGGGCCCCTGCCGGTTGTAGAGGGCCCTCTGCCCGCCTTTAGAGAGTCTTCTGTCGGCTTGTAGTGGGCCCTGCCGATCTGCAGATCACCCTGCCAATCTGTAGAGGGCCTTTTAGTCTGCATTTAGAGGGCCCTGCCGACCTGTAGAGGGCCCTCTTCCAGCCTGTAGGGGGCCCTGTCGACTGTAGTGTCCCAGCCAATCTGTAGAGGGACCTGCCTACCTGTAGAAGGCCCTCTTCCAGCCTTACCCCTGTCGATCTGCAGTATCCCAGCCAGGGGGAGCAAGAGGGCAATTGCCCCCCCCCCCTCCTACGGGTCACAAGAGGGCACACAAGAAATTCGCCAGACCCATTTGCCATTAGCTAAAATGCTTTCAAAAAGTCATAGAGGCAGCCTAGACGCAAGGCAGGGGGTCACTCAGTGTCATTGTAAAGGTCCTCAGAACCACACAGGCCCCTCATGCACAGATGCCTCTCACGCATGTCCCGGGGCCCATTGAGCCCACTCAGGGGCCCAAAAACCTGCCCAGGGGCATCTCAAGCATGTCCTTGTCCAAGGGCCCTTTGAGTCAACTCGGGCCCCAAAAAAACTGCCCAGGGGCCTCTCAAACATGTTCAGGGGCCTCTTGAGCCTACCTAGGGGCCATTAGAGTCTGTTCAGGGGCCTCTCGAGCTTGCCTTGGGGCCATTTAATTTGTTCGACAAAGCAGCCAGTGTGCAGTCTCTTGCCAGGTCGTAAGGGCCCCTGAGCAGGCAGGCTGGAGGTACCCCTGGGAAGTTCAAAGAGCCCCTGCACAGGACAGAGGTGCCTCTGACCAGAACGAAAGGGTCCCTGGGAGGGTCAGAAGGGCCACTGAACATGACGAATGGGCCCCTATTCAGCATGGAGGGGTCCCAGGGCAGGTCCGAGGGCCCCTGAGCATGTCGGCAAGGCGACAAATATTAAATAATATCCCCACTCCACATCATGTCTTTTGGCGGATCCCAGATGAGTCCCTGAACAGGTCGGAAAGGCGTAAGGATCGGAGGGGCCCCTAAGCGATCTGAAGGAACCCTGGGCCTTTTAACAGTAAGAATGAGTTGTCCAGGCAATTAAACTCAAAATTGTCGCGCCGCTCCGCGGCGCAATTTAATTACAAATTATATTATAGGTGGGTTCACAAATCGTGCCATTTCTCGGCGCATTTATGTGTTATATTGCTACTTTCCTTTAGGATTGGGCAAAATAGTTATCTTTACATTTTTACCGCAATTTTAAACGCGCAATAACATTTAAGAGGTCCAAACCATACAGGGCATAAGACAAAACAAAATCGCGCCGCTCCGCAGAGCAAATGATTTAAAGTTCCGGGGTTCTTGAGTCCTGAAAATCAAAAGGCCTGTTTACCTAGCATAATACCTTTCGCACTATTTTTCCAACTATTTTTCCACTATTTTCCACTAACTTCGATAGGCTTGTTTTTAGTAGACGTCACCAGCTACACCAGACTGTGTTGGTTCAATTGCTCAGACAGGTGTAAGAGTGATATTGGCTCATTTTTAATTTGAAATAGTGCTTTATAATTACTGTTTAGCAGCCAAAAACACCAGAGGTGGAGTATTTTTCTTCGGCATTTTGAACCTTCAATTTGGTAGCCTAACAGTCTTGGCGAATAGCGATATGCTACCATATGCGCCACCGATATACTTTTTCCCGTTAGTAGTTGCTGCCTTTTCGCGAATAAGACATAGAGCTGCGAAATCTCCGGAATGTATGTACCGGTACCGTACAAACTACCACCAAAAACACAATTTTCCCCACCATATACCGGCGCTGTCATGAGTATTTGTCGCACAATATGTTTCGCATGCTGCATAGTAATGCGCAGGCATCTAAGAAGTACGTGCGGTGCCGTATACACTGGTCGTGCGCCGGCCGTAAGGCCAATAAAAGGCAGCTGAAAACATGGAGGAGCTTTTTTCGTCAAGTTAGCGGGCACTAATTTCGCGACAGGCAACTTAACGTGGATTTTTGTATTACACCACGGAACAACGCCAACAATGGCAAATACGTAAGCTGCAACAACCCATTCGATCAAGTGGATACATAACAGCAGACGGTAAACTGAACTTACTGGCGCCGTAATCGTGAATCCCTGTGACGGTGAAAGAAACCTTCATTTTCCACTATTAGTGGAAAATTGTACACGTTTCTTAAGTTGCTATGTAAACGCGGCTAAAGTTAGTATAGCTGATTTCAAATGGGTGTCGCTGGTTCCAAAGTTGATGTCGGTTTGCTAACTCGAGCTCCTAAAAATATGCATGGCACATGCCATACCTAACATACTCATTAATAGAAACGTGCGGTTTTAAACAATGCGGTCGTACCACAGTCATAACTTGTTGCCGATCGGTTTTGTAATAACAGGATTTCATAAGGGCCTGAGTACCTATAACTCATAATCTCGGATTTTTATATCGGTGACCTAGGGTCGGTTGAATTTCGTGACCTCTCCAATGCAAGCAGGGATGTAGGGAGAATTTCGCTTAAGGGGGAGGGGGGGCAATGGATCAGTGGGGCCCTCGAAGCCCACATATTTCAACAGTACAGTATGTTGTAAAACAACGAAAAATAGGGCCAAAAAAAGTCAAAAACTATTTTATGGGAGTCAAAAACTACATTAAAAATACGAGATATCCATATTAAATATAATGTAATTTCCTTTCTTTAAGCGTTTTTTTTTGCAATTTGCATCAAAACTCGATTTTCTACGAGTTGTCAAACATGTATAAAATGGCATGACATGACGTGAATAAAACGTCATTAGGTATTTTCAGGGGCACAGCCAGACCTTCAGAAAGGGTGGTAAGCCAGTCTTGGTGTCCCCTAAAAAAGAACAACCCTGGATATGACAAACTCTATGGATTTCGGTAACTTTATTTTGTGAGGCCTCCATTTTAATTTAGGGTGATCTACAGATAGGTAGGGCCCTCTACAAGCCGAAAGAGGGCCCTCTAAAGGATGGCAGAGGGCCCTCTAGAACCGGCAGGGGCCCTCTAAATACCGGCAGGGGCCATCTGCAGATCGGCAGGACCCTGTAAAACCTAGCAGAGGGCCCTCTCCACATTGGCTGGGGCCCTTGTCTACGTATTTACCAATACGTGCCTTTAAAGGAAATAGTTCACCTTCAACATGGGTTTTAACTGAGATAGCAGTTTTGTAGCCTGTGTTGAAAATAACCCTAGCTTCAATTTTTCTGGACTGAAAAGGCTCTCCAGCCGAATATATTTCACTTTTTTCGAGAATCGTGGGCCATCAACACAGAATGTCAAAGTGTGGGCCATGCGGAAAGCTATACAGTAATCTTACGCGACTACTCTCGAATCTGATTGGCTGAGCCATTTGATTCTTTCGTTTGACGTTGTAGAGCACGCATATAGTTTTGATAAAATCAATTATGTACGTCCTTCTGTCCTGAATCGGCGCGATGTATGGCTATTTTTGACCATATGAAAAGAAGTTGTACTTCAAAATATAATCAAATCGTGTTTGAAAAAAAAAATACAAGGTGAACTATTTCCTTTAACAGACAAGTAAGTGCTGTTATTTATTCATGTTGTAACTTGTTTTCAGGTTTGCGGGCGTCCTTTTATGCCACATAGACCAGTGCTGGAAAAGTTCATGTTTGTTGGTTTTTAGACTTCCAACAAATGTTGTACTCCTAAATTATGAGCGGTAAAAATATATTTTTGCGTACTCCTCATTAATGTTTATTGTTAACTACTGAATGTGCTTATTGAGGAGAAAACCTATTTTTTAACCAGGGAAATTAGGTTGGTAGTTCATCATTATTCATAATTAATATATCAGTATTTCTTATTTTTAGCATACCATCAGGTTATTTTTATACTCTTCCATTGCAAAGATACGTACTCCTACACCAACACAAAATAGTAGAATTCCCACCCTCGTAAGGATTTGGCGCGGTCCCTTGAACGCCATCCAAAACACTGGGGCCTTCGGCGCCAGCCCCCCCCCCGCTTGGTCGCCAGAGAGGCCCGTCTGGCCTTAAATGGGGAAGGGGCATGCCCCCTTGGCTACGCCCTTCATTATAAGTTAAGGGGAATATGCAAAGGCTTCCTTTTCTGAGGATACGCATGATTCCTTCTGTATCATGCTATCACAGGCCATTCTTGAAGACTTAGGTGCAATTTGTGTTCAGTGACCCCTACAGGGTCAGCCGAGGTCATTCGAGGTCACTAAAACTTTTTTGCAAATAACTCGATAAAATCAAGATAGATAAGTGAAACCGACACCAATGTGTTTGTCTCGTTAAGACACGTCTTCCCATGTGCAACATGACGTAATTTGGTCACCACTTGACCTTGATAATATGTCAACATTATTTGACCTCATGTCATGAGGTCAAATTTATTAGTTGACCTCACCTGATTATCATGAATATGATTCGAAGCGCCTGGACAAGACAAACACGATGGCGTCAAAAGGATTGCCTTATTATAATAAGGAAAACGTTACTTGTGAAAAACGGTTTCGGCAAAACATTATCTGTTTTACCTTTGCTGGCCTCTGGAGCCGTAACTATTAACCCGAGTTAAAATTTGAGGACACGTTGGCGATTGCAATTTTCAAGAGCTTTCGATTTTGTGTTCTGTTTGTTCCTAGCTATCATAGTTCCCGAAACATTTGGGGGTTTCTGGAGCAAAGTCCTAAAACTAGAAAATCTGACCTTTGATGACCTCTGGTAACCTTAATATTGACCTGATGATGATTGACCTGAAAAATGACCTGAAAAGTTTTAAAATGTTTCTGACGAGCTTTCAAAACATGTTCTTGGTTTTTGTCTACGTCTCATCGGAGCCGAGTTCGGGGGGAGGGAGGGAAGGGGGTCATCGAAACGCCCTCCTCACCACGACACGAAGGAAGCGCCGAGCACCAGACGCCCGGTGCCGGCTGCCGGCTGTGGGTGTGGTGCGCCACGAACCTTGATGGGCGTGGAGCTGGCCTGTATGTCGTCATCGATGATGGGCGCAGCCGACCACCGTTTGCTAGTGTCCAAGCGCAATGGTGGCGGCGCGAAGTGAGGCAACGCGGCGCACACCTGGTTCAGAGTGGGCTCACTGCCACGGCGCACCTGACCACACACACACACACACACGCACACGCACACGCACACGCACACGCACACGCACACGCACACACACGCACAACGCACACGCACACGCACACGCACACGCACACGCCACGCCACGCACACGCACACGCACACGCCACACGCACACACACACACAGACACACACACACACAGACACACACACACAGACACACACACACACACACACACACACAAGGCATGCGTCAGAGGGGAGGTAAGCAGGGGCACAAACACATGCACACACGCACACAAACGTACAGGACACACGCTAGCGGTGGTAAGCAACAATCACATGCACATTGCACGCAGACAGGCAGTAGCCACACACATATACAGACTGGTAGTGCACACAACAACCGCGCGCGCCGCACGCACACACAGCGCGCCATCAGTTGGCGCCGTTTTTCTGCGGGCACGACGTAGGTGCATACCTGCAGCAGGCAGCCATGCTCCTGGTCACCAGTCACCTCCACATCTACCCCCCGCGAGAACGGCCCGTACGGCTGGTGCTCGCCATTCTGAAACATCGGTATAACACACAGGTGAACTCTGGAACAAACTGAACCCGGAAAATGCTAGAGCGGACAGATATGTTCGGTCGCAGAAACAAATTGTCCGCCTTTGAGTCACGTCGCTTGTTAGATACAATAATTGTATAAATAATTATATAAATAATTGTATGTCCGAAGACAAACACACCAAGTAACCTCCCGCATATGTTTAATTCTCACAAGCGCAAGGAACCTTTCACCTATCCTGAAATATTCATTGATATTCAATAAACGAAATATATGTATTCGTAAATAATAATGCCGCAAAAAATCTCAGGTTCTCGGTCATAAAATATCGAATCCAATCCAGGCGAGCACACCTCCTGCCATTCACATACCGCTGCATGTAACGTGCGCCATGGCTGTACAGTTAACATATACAGTATACACTGCACACCACAGCTGTGATTAACATATACAGTATACATGCACACCAAGCTGTAACAGTTAGCATATACAGTATACTGCACACCTAAGCTGTGATCTAAAATATACAGTATACACTGCAATCACAGCGTGAATAACATATAAGTATACACTGCACACACAGCTGTACAGTTTAACATATACAGATAACCTGCCACCACAGCTGTGCTTAACATAATAACATATACAGTATACACTGCACACCACAGCTGTGCTTAACATATACAGTATACACTGCACACCACAGCCATGGCGACCCGATCCACCATGGATGACGGGTGGAGGATCGAACGCGTCAAACTCTTTCCAGAACAAGCAAGCTGCTGGGAGCTAACCAGTCATATGTTGATTGGTGCGACACACCAGAGAGCCTCTGCCCTTCCCTGGTAGCACACAGCACTGCCACGACGTGACGTGACGTTTTCACGACGTAATTACGTCATATGAACGTTGTCAACATTGGCATGACGTTGTGCCAACGTGATGTGCTGCTAGGGTTTGTTGGCCAGGGAGCCACTCACACGCAGCGAGGAAATGGCTTGTCGAGCGTTCGTTGTATAGGCGCAGAACCGGGGTGATTCTAGGAAACTGGGGAGATCTAACAGAACCTGGGGAGAATCTACCGAATCGGGGAGATCTCTACAGATAACCGGGGAGATTCCTATCAGAACCGGGTGATCCTACCAGAACCGGGGTGATTCTACAGAACCGGGTGATTCACATAACCGGGTAATTCTATATAACCGGGGTGATTCTAAACAGAATCGGGGTGATCCTGACAGAACCGGGGGTGATTCTAACGAAGCCGGTGATTATCAGAACCGGGTGATTCTACTAGAACCGGGCGTGATTTCTACAGAACCGGGGAGATTCCTAAAACAGAATCCTGGGGTGATTTCCTATTAACCGGGGTGATTCTACAGAACCGGGGTGATTCTACAGATACCCGGAGTATGCTACAGGAAGCGGCGGGGTGGATCTAGCAGAACGCGGGTTGATTCGGAACAGACGCGGGGTGATCCGTACGAGAAGCCGTGGGTGATGTCTAGCAGAACGGGGGTGATGTGTGGGCCGGTGATATAACCGGGGTGATTCTACAGAACCGGGGTGATTCTACAGAACCGGGGTGATTCTACAGAACCGGGGTGATTCTACAGAACCGGGCTGATTCTACAGAACCGGGGTTGCAGAACCAGGGTGCTACTAAGGTACCAGGGATATTCTACAGAACCGGGGACGCAGAGCCGGCGTAATTCTAATCCACGCTGCTCAACGCGTGATGGAGTTCACGGAAGGGACGGTGTGTTAACCCGCGCCCCACTGGGCCTCTGCATTTCCTTCGCCCGACTGGAGGGGGGGGGGGGTGTTTGAACACCCCCCCCCTCTAACTCGGCTCCTACGGCACGTAGACCAAAACAAAAAGCACTGTTCGAACCGTTATCAGAAATAATTTCGAAACTATTTCAGACTTTTTTTCGCTCACGTCAAAACTCAGGTCACCAGAGGTCAAATTTCCCAATTTTAGACATAACTCCAGAAACCCCACAAAATGACTCGAAATCTAATGAAACGTAGAAAGAAACGTTAAAAAGCTATCGCTAGCCAATTGCAATTTGCAAATCGCATGCATGTCCCTCAAAACACTTGAACACAGGTCAATAGTTAGGCTCTCACAAGGGCATTAAGTCAAATGTAAATTTGGCAAAAATATTTTCGCGAATAACTTCTTACGCTAGCAAGATAACGCAATACTGTTTACGCTATCGTGGTTTGTCTCGTCAAGGCGCTTTTGGAATATGTCAAATTTCGATCAATGTTATCGCAACTAAAAAATGACCTCAGTCAAGGTCAAGTGGTACCCAAGTAGAGTCCATGTGCCAATATCAGTGAGATGTTCTTGATCGAATTAAACACATTGGTGAAAGATCACTCTCTATCTTCATATGTTTTAGAGGTTATTGATGAAAGTTTGAGACCTCGGATGACCTCAGATGACACGTAAGGGTCCCTGACAAAAACCTCACTTGGATCATAGCATATATCCTATTATAACATTGTCCAGTAAGGAATAGACTGATATCGTCGAAAAGAAAGCCATTTGAATATTTCGCTCCATTGACTTAAATGGGGATGTCACAAAATTGACCGACCTCTAGGTCACCGGATATCAAATCCTGAGATAAACTTTGTAAGATGCTGATGATTGATGCAACCCTATAATGTTTGATATCGTCCGTTAGAAACTGTGGTCATGGCAACGACCCGCAACACTGTTTTGTAGGTGGGGTCACTTGACCTGACCTGGTGACCTGACCTAGCCCGATACGAAGCTTAAATTTTCGCAAAATGTGCGGAAAGGATCAATGATTAGTTATGCCAAATTTAGCGGCGCTACGCGCCGCCGTTTTTTCGTTATCTTGAGAGAGAAAAAAACACAGGAGGGGGGTGTTCAACCCCCCAGTGGGACGCGGGTTAAGCAGTGTTTTGAAGACCATGAATTTCGGTGGAAGATGAACCGAACGGAACTCTTTTTTCAACTGACAACGGGCGGGCAACCATTTTCAAGGCAGCGAGACCCTTACATTCAGCAATCAGCAACGCTTTTGCATGAACGACCTAGTCATTTCAAAATAGATTAAGGGGTTTCACAAACAAACGAAATAATGTACGATATCTAGAAGCATTCGAGATGACATGCAATTACCATGCACACAAGCAGCATTCCACAATCATGTTCACTATTACATATAGTTCACAAATAAGTCGGCTCGTAAAAAGCGAAGTAAAGTGAGCTGGTAAAATGTATACGAACGACTTAGTAGCGGAAGTAATTAGCTGTGTTTGAAACGGTTCGTGAAGTTTCATTTGATATCGTTCGCGGTATAAGACAAATTAATTGTCAGCCGACCTTCTCCTCATAATGGACTCAATGGAGTGTAGCTATTTTACTGGTAAATTTACGATCACGGCCCATTATCAAACCACAACAATACTTCTTGTAATGTTGTATAATTGTGTATACCACAAAACAAAACCCAGTCAATTGTTGTGCTTTGATTTGTTAGTACCAAACCTGGACCGACTGCTTTGCGTCACGACAGAATCAGCAGTAGCACATTGCTAAGCGCCACTTAGCGGCCAGTGGCGACGCCTCAGCTCAGTGCACCCTACATCAGCCAGTGCCCGCAACTCCACCGCAGCAGACCGTAAACGGGGACTGCCACACACCGGCCGGCCGGCCCGGTACGCCGCGGGTCGGCTGACGGTGACCACCCCTCCCCTCCCCCCTCTCTCCTGGAGCAGTAACGACAGCTTCTCCCTCTCCCAGGAGAAAGTGCCACACCGCGGCGGCGGCTGGGAGCGAGGGGCCACCACCGCTGCCGGCTGGCAGTGGCCGCACGTAGTACGTCACATCCCGACCCGACTAGAGCTGCTCAGCACCGCTGGGAGTGGCCGCACGTAGTACCCACATCCCGACCCGACCAGAGCTGCTTAGTACCGCTGGCAGTGGCCGCACGTAGTACCACATCCCAACCCGACTAGAGCTGCCTTAGTACCGCTGGCAGTTGGCCGCGACGGTAGTACCACAATCCGAACCCGACCAGAGCTGCTTTAGTACCGCTTAGGAGTGGCCGGACGTAGTCCACATCCGAACTCGCGACCAGAATAGCGCTGTTTAGTACCGCTTGCAGTGGCCGTGCACTGTAGTACCGAAAACATGGCCCGACCCGACCAAGAGCTTTTGCTTAGTACCGCTGGGAGTGGCCGCACGTAGTACGCACATCCCAACCCGACTAGAGCTGCTTAGTACCGGTGCTTGGGAGTGGCCGCACGTAAGCTTGCACATCTCCGACGCCGACTGAAGCTGACTTAGTAACGGTGGGCTGGGAGTGGCCGCACCGTTAGTACCGAACATGCGCGCAACCCGACTAGAGCTGCTTAGTACCTGCTGGGAGTGGCCGCACGTAGTCGCCACATACCCGACCCGATAGAGCTGCTCAGCACCGTGGAGTGGCCGCACGTAGTAGCCAACATCCCGACCGACTAAGAAGCTCTTAGTACCGCTGGGAGTGGCCGCACGTAGTACCAGCATCCGACCCGACCAAAGGGCCTGCTTGTACCGCTGGCAAGTGGCGCACGTAGTACCACATCCAACCGCGAAACTAGAGCCTGCTTAGTACCCGCTGGAGTGGCCGCACGTAGTACCACATCCCGACGCGCGACTATGAGCTGCTTAGTACCGTGGCAGTGGCCGCACGTAGTGCCACATCCACCCGACTAGAGCTGCTTAGTACCGCGATGGCAGTGGCCGCACGTAGTGTCACATCCCGACCCGACTAGAGCTGCTCAGCACCGCTGGGAGTGGCCGCACGTAGTACCACATCCCGACCCGACTAGAGCTGCTTAGTACCGCTGGCAGTGGCCGCACGTAAGTACGCATCATCCCGATTCCCGACCCGAGCTAGAGCTTGCTTAGGTAAACCGCTGGGAGTGGCCGCACGTAGTACCACATTCCCGACCGACGCAGAGCACTGCCTTAGCACCGCTGGCATAGGTGGCCGCAGCGTAGTACCGTACATCCCGACCCGACTGATGCTTAGTACCGCTGGGAGTGGCCGCACGTAGTACGCACAATTCCCGAGCGACCAGAGCTGCTTAGTACGCGCTGGGAGTGCCTCCACAACGTAGTACCATCCCAACCCGACAGAGCTGCTTATTCGCTGGGAGTGGGCCGCACGTAGTAACCAAACATCCGACCCGACATAGAGCTGCCTTAGTACCCACTGAGTGGCCGCACGTAGTTACCCACATCCCAACACCGACTAGAGCTGCTTAGTAGCCGCTGGCAGTGGCCGCACGTAGTAACCACATCCCGAACCCGTACTAAGAGGCTGTCAGCGACCGCTGGCAGTGGCCGCAACGTAGTACACATCCCAAAGCCCGAACTAGAGCTGCTTAGTACCGGCTGGAGTGGCGGCACGTAAGTAACCAACATCCAACCCGCCTGAGCTGCTTAGTACGCGCTGGGAGTGGCGGCACGTAGTACCACATCCCAACCCGACTAGTAAGCTGCTTAGTACCGCTGGGAGTGGCCGCACGTAAAGTCCCACATCCAACCCGACTAGAGCTGCTTAGTACCGCTGGAGTGGCCTGCACGTAGTACGCAGGACCATCCCAACCGACTAGACTGCTCAGCACGCGCTGGCAGTGCGCGCACGTAGGTAACCACAATGCCCAACGCCGAACTAGAGTATTAGTACCGCTGGCAGTGGCCGGCACGAGTACCAAAACATCCCACCCGACTAGAGTGCTTAGTAACAGCTGGCAGTGGCGCCTTGCACGTAGTACCACATCACGACGCCGACCAGAGCTGCTTTAGTACCGCTGGCAGTGGCCGCACTTAGTACCACATCCCGACTTCTGATGAGCTCTTAGTAACGCGCTGCGTGCCGCACGTTTGTCCACATCCCAACCCGACTAATGACTTGCTTAGTACCTGTTCTGGCAGTGGCCGCACGTAGTAACCACATCCCGACCCGACAATGAGCTGCTTAGTAACGCGCTGGCCAGTGCCGTACGTAGTACCACATCCCCCGACCCGACTGAGAGCTGCTTAGTACCTGCTGGCAGTGGCCGCACGTAGTACCACTGTCCGCAACCGGAACTAGAGCTGCTTAGGTTTATCCGCTGCGACGTGGCCGCACGTTAGTAGCCACATCCCGACCCGACTAGAGCTGCTCAGTAACCGCTGACAGTGGGGCCGCACGCTAGTACGCACATCCCGACCCGAACTCAGAGCTTGCTCAGCAAGCGCGCTGGCAGTGGCGCAGTAGTACCGACATCCCTGCAACCCGACCAGAGCTGTCTTAGTACGCGCTGAGTGGCCCGACGTATTTTGTACGCGACATGCCCGACCCGAGCTAGAGCTGCTCCAGCAGCCGGCTGGAAGTGGCCGCACGTAGTTACTCGGAATCCCAACCCGAACTGGGAGAGCTGCTTAGTACCGCTGGGGAGTGGCCGCACGTAGTACCACATCCCGACCCGACTAGAGCTGCTTAGTACCGCTGGGAGTGGCCGCACGTAGTCCCACATCCCGACCCGACCAGAGCTGCTTAGTACCGCTGGCAGTGGCCGCACGTAGTACCACATCCCAACCCGACTAGAGCTGCTAGCTACCGGCATACAAGTCGACTCGAAATGCGCATTATAGTGCAAGTTAATGTAGGTAGGCCTCAATGTTTCCAACCTGCTCTAAATAATGGCTAGCTCAGCTTAAACCCATACAAAGATGAACTTGTCCATAATTATATTCTCTAGTAGCCTTGAGTCAATAATACATATAAATGCATTACATTGTGAGCAATAAATACCCCCTGAGAGCAAGTTTTCACTTCCATATATTAATTTCACCTCTGCCTTGTACGAAACAACGTACCCAGTTGGCGTGGGCTTTCATGAGAAGCTCGTGGGACATGACAATTCACCGACATCATAACAAGTTACAGATTGAATAATGACTTGTCAATCAAACTGTCATTTATGTCAAAGACCAGCTCGAACTACCCACACGTCCCCCCACACACACATGTCAGCATACGTGTGGGCAATAACTCCAGCCATGGCAGACATTTTCACATTGAATAGAGACGCTAGGCAAACCACAATGCTATTTGCAAACGCTGTGCGCTATCTGGACTGTACTGACAGTACACAACATCTACATCAGTATCTGCAAACACAAATCGATACCGGTGATCAGACAGTGCTGGGCTGTCGGTACTCTACTGACCATGAACTGTACCGGACTGTACTGACCGTTCGGATTGTACTGACCGTGAACTGTGCCGGGCTGTACTGACCGTGAACTGTACCGAGCTGTACTGACCATCAATTGTACCGGGCTGTACTGACTGAACTGTACCAGACAGTACTGACCGTGAACTGTACCGGACAGTACTGACCGTGAACTGTACTGGACAGTACTGACCGTGAACTGTGCCAGACTGTACTGACCGTGAACTGTACCGGGCTGTACTGACCGTGAACTGTACCGGGCTGTACTGACCGTGAAACTGTACCGGGCTGTTACTTGACCGTTGAACTGTACCAGACTGTACTGACCGTGAACTGTACCGGGCGTACTGACCTGAACTGTAATTCAGACTGTACTGACCGTGAACTGTACCGAGCTGTAACTGACCGTAACTGTACCGGACTGTTACTGACCAGAACTGTTACCGGACTGTACTGACCGTGAACTGTACCGGACTGTACTGGACCGTGAACTGTACCGGACTGTACTGACCGTGAACTTACCGGACTGTACTGACCGTGAACTGTACCGGACTGTACTTGCCATGAACTGTAACCCGGGCGTGTACGACCGTAGACTGTACCGGGCTGTATTTGTCCTGAACTGTTCACCGGACTGTTACTGACTGAAAAACTGTACCAGACTGTACTGACATGGAGACCGTACCGGGACCTGTACTGACCCGCTTGAACTGTACCGGACTGTACTGACCCGTAACTGTACCGGCATGTACTGACCGTGAACTGTAACCGGACTGTACTGACCCGTAACTGTTACCGGGCTTGTTACTGACCGTGACACTGTCCGGCGCTGTTACCTGACCATGAACCGTACCGGACTGTTACTGACCGTGAAAACTTGTACGGGCTTACTGACCGCTGAAACTGTTCCGGGAACTGTACTCTGACCGTGAACTTGTACCGGTTCTGTACTGACCGTTTGAACTGTACCGGGCTGTACTGACCGTAACTGTACCGGGCTGTACTGACCGTGAACTTACCGGAGTACTGACCGTGAACTGTACCGGACTGTACTGACCCTAACTGCTTGACTGACCCATGAAACTGACCGGCGCTGTTACTGACCGTGAACTGTACCGGGCTGCTACTGACCGTGAACTCACCGGACGTACCTGACTGAACGTTACCGGGACTGTACTACCGTGAACTGTACCGGCTGTACTATGCGACCTGAACTGTAACCGAGCTGTTACTGACCATGAACTGTACCGGACTGTTACTGACCGTTGAAACTGTACCGGGATTTGTACTTGACCGTGAACTGTACCGAGCTTGTACTGACATGAAACTTGTACCGGACTGACGACCGTGAACTGTACCGAGCTGTACTGACCGCCTGAACCCCTGTACCGGATTGCCTGGACCGGTGAAAACTGTTTACCGGACTGTCTGACCCGTGAATTGTACCGGGCCTGGTACTGACCGTGAACTTCTACCAGACAGTACTGACCCCGTGAACTTACCGGGCTGTACTGACCGTGATGAACTGTACCGAGCTGTTACTGACCTGAACGTACCGGACTGTACTGACCGTGTGAACGTACCGGATTGTACTGACTGAACTGTTACCGAGCTGTACTGACCATGACCGTACCGGACTGGACTAACCGTGAACTGTACCGGCTTGTACTGACCGGTGAACTTACCGAGCTGTACTGACCATTCAATTGTACCCGGGCTGTACTGACCGGTGACACATGTACCAACAGTACTGACCGTAACTGTACCGGACTCGTACTGACCGTGAACTGTACCAGACTGTACTGACCGTGTGAACTGTACCGAAGCTGTACTGACCGTGAACTGTACCGAGCTGTACTGACCTATTCAATGTGTACCGGCTGTACTGAACCGTGAACTGTACCAGACATACTGACCGCTGCAACACTGTACCGACTTACTGACGGTAACTGTACCAGACTGTACTACCGTGAACTGTTACCCGAAGCTGTTACTGACCGTGTGAACTTACCGAGCTGTACTGACCATCAATTGTACGGGCTCTGTACTGACCGTGAAACTGTACCAGACATGTACTGACCGTGAACTGTACCGGACAGACTGACCGTGAACTGTACCGGGACCAGTACTGAACCTGAACTGCTGCCAGACTGTACTGCCGTGAACTGTACCAGACATTGTACTGACCGTGAACTGTACCGGAACTGTTACTGACCGTGAACTTACCGGCTGTACGACCGTGAACTGTACCAGACTTTGACTGACGTGAACTGTACCGAGCTGTACTGAGCCCGTGAACGTGTACCGGATTTGTACTGACCGTGAACCTGTCCAGACTGACTGACCGTGAACTTACCAGACTTTACTGGACGTGAACTGTGCCGGGCTGTACTGACCGTGAACTGTACCAGCTTACTGACCGTGAACTGTACCGGCTCTGTACTGACCGTGACTGTACAGACAGTACGGACGGAACGTGTACCGGACTGTACTGATCGGAACTGTACGGGCTGTACTGACCGTTGAAACTGTACCGAGCTGTAACTGACCATGAAACCGTACCGAACGTGTACTGACCGTGAACTTTACCGGACTGTACTGACCTGTGAACTGTACCGTCTGTACTGACCGCTGAAACTGTACCGGCTGTTACTACGTAAACTTGCTTACCGGGACTGTACTGGACCGTGAACTGTGCCGGGCTGTACTTTGACACGTGAACTGTACCGGGCTGTACTGACCGTGAACTGTACCGGATTGTACTGACCACGTTGAACTGTACCCGAATCTGTTACTTGACCGTGAACTGTACCGGGCTGTTACTGACCTAACTGTAACCGGCTGTCTGACCGTTGAACTGCTACCGGACAGTAACGACCGTGAACTGTACCGGACAGTACTGACCGTGAACTGTACCGGACTGTACTGACTGAACTGTACCGGACTGTACTGACCGTGAACTGTACCGGGCTGTACTGACCGTGAACTGTACCGAGCTGTACTGACCCAGGTGAACTGCTACCGGACTGTTAGCCTGACCGTGAACTGTACTGGGCTGTACTCACCAGTGAACTGTATCGGGCTGTTACTGATCGTGAAACTGTACCGGACTGTACTGACCGTGAACTGTACCGGACTGTACTGACCGTGAACTGCTACCCGGACTGTACTGACCAGAACTGTACCGGACTGTACTGACCGTGAACTGGTCTACACCGGACTGTACTGACCGTAGACTGTACCGACATGTACTGACCGTGAAACTGTACCGGGACTGTACTGACCGCTGAATCTGTACCGGACTGTACTGGACCCATGAAACTGTACCGGGCCTTGTACTGTACCGTGAAACTGTTCCGGGCTGTATTGTCCGTGACTGTACCGGACTGTACTGACTGAACACTGTAAACCGGGGACGTACTGACCGTGAAAAACTGTACCGGGCTGTACTGACCGTGGAACTGTACCGAGCTGCTTACTGACCATCAATTGTACCGGGCTGTACTGACCGTGAACTTTACCAGACAGTACTGACCGTAACTGTTACCCGGACTGTCACTGGACCGTGAAACTGTACCAGACTGTACTGACCGTGAACTGTACCGAGCTGCTACTGACCGTGAACTGCTACCGGATTGTTACTACCGGTGAACGTGTACCAGACGTGTACTGACCGGAACTGTACCGGACTGTCTGACCGTGAAACTGTACCGGAGCTGTATTGAACCGTGAACTGTACCGAGCTGTAACTGACCATGAACCGTACCGGAACTTAACTCCCCTGACCCGTGAACTTTTACCGGGGACTGTTCACTGACCGTGAACTACCGGGCTGTACTGAACCGTGAACTGTACCGGGCATTGTACTGACCGTGAAACTGTTACCGGACTTGCGGGTGCCGTCGGGAGCTGGCCGAGTGCCGTCGCCACCCGGATACAGACCGGAGCGGGCCGTCGCGCTCCTCAACACGGCCACAATCTGTTCGCGGTCGTCAGCCACGTCGCTGAGCCGATCATCCGGGTCGAGCAGACCACCATCTGATGACTGCAGTGAGTGGACCGCCACCCAGCAGTCAGCCGGCTGAAACAGACGGCGCACACTGTCAGTCACAACTCACAACCAATGCATTGTGTACGGTCGAGACTACGGTGTAGTCAAGACTCTAGGCCCTAGGGTGTGCCAAAAAACACAATTGTTGAAAAGTATTGAAGCTCAGGGCTAATGTGGTTCTCCGAGAACTGGCGAGTTGAACGGTGCCATTTGTATCCATACTGGAGTTGGTCTAGGGGTCGCTCATAGGGCTGAAAGATTGGGGTGTATTAACTTGCCGCGGCAATGAGGAATCACTGTCTGCATGGGGCTCCGGTGGACAGTTGCGTCTGTTAAGAAACATTTTTCGCTGATGCTTAACCTGAATATATTTCCATTTTTATTTTATTTTTTTAGCAAATAAAAACACAAAATTTTTGGAAACATTATTTAAATTTTGGGTATTTGTGGATATCATAATGGATTGCTGGACCCAAGAGAAATAAAAAAAAAAAAAAAAAGGTTGGTCCCGATACATTACTTTTCAAAATATCCAGCATGGAATGTTGACTAAAATGGAACAGAAATGTGACCAAAAGTTTTTTATATAGTTCTGTTTATGATACGGCATCAATGCTCATTTATCATTACACGTCATGTATCACGCAAGCAATTTGCATAGAAATTAACATACAATATTCACATATAACACACGGTTACCACGGCTACCCCACACAGACACGGTACGCACACGCATGCATGTGCACTTCATCACGCGCCCGGCGCCGACGATGCCGCCAAGAGAAACGGTCGCGGCGCACTGCAGACAGCCTCGGCGCTCACCACCTGGCTGCACAGATCCTTGTGCATGTAAAAGAAGATTTAGCCATTTCTCTGGCGGCAAACCCCCAGAACATCCGCCTCATCCACACAGCTGACGCGACGGTCATCGTAGTGGAACCAGCGGTCCCTGCCGGCGCTTGTACACGTCCGACACGTAGTGGCCAGAAGAGGGTGGCGTCGCCGTAGTGGCTGATCCACACCGCATCAGTCGTATGGTGTTGTCACATGCAAGTCACCGAGCATAGCGGCTGGTCCGTCCACCGGCGCTGAACTCAGACAGGAGCGCCCTGCTCCGTGGCCGCAAGTCAGCCGGCCTCTCCTTCCTCCACAAGGATCTCATGATGGCCTCCTGCAGCTCCCGGGCTCGTCCTGGGCGGGTCCCGACGGCTTTCTGTCCCCAGTTGGCATCCAGCACCACCATCTCGGCGGCGATCGGCGGGTGGTGGCGGGCCGGTAAGGCAGTGTCCGCGGCGGCAGCGCCGCTGCCTCTCTCGCTGCGCTGTGAGGAACGGACGCACGGAGACAGGGTCGGCCCCAGGAGCCGAGGGCGGCCACCGAGGAGGCGGCGGCGGCACGGAGGGGCAGTGGTGGTGGTGAGCGTTGCCGTGGCGGGCGTGGTGTAATGGTGGTGGTGATGGTGGTGGTGATGACGGTCGCTCGGCCGGTCCCGCTCCTCGAGTCCGACAGAGTGTGTAGAGACGGTTTTGTAACATTTCCACTCGGTGGGCTGAGACGTCATGGCCACGTATCGTTCAGCGACAGTAACTTTGGGATGCCCACCTTCGCTCTGATCTTCTTGGACTCCTCGCCCAGGAAGCAATAGCGGTTTAGCTGCAGTATCAGCGTCCTTCTTGGACTCTCGCCCAGGAAGCAATAGCGGTTTAGCTGCAGTATCAGCGTCCTCGGCAACTGGCTGATTTCGGTGGTGACGCGACACTCGTTGTGACGGCAGTGCTGGCAGATCAACTCGCGAACGGTCGGGTCGCAAGCTGAGTCGCAGAGCGTCCTGCAGGGTGGGCGCCTCGCTGCCTGACAGCGCGGCACGCTCACCGAACCAGCTGACATTCTCGCTGACGTTTCAGCCCCGTCACGTGACCACTTGGTGCCATTGCTCTCGATGAGCTTATACTGAAAGTTGTCTCGGACAGGGTTGGCGGCCGGCAGCGAGCGTCAATCTCGTCCTTCATCGTATCTAGAAGGGCAGCAGGAACTCGTTGGCGTCCTGCATCTCCGAGCTGCGGAACGCCGGGTCGATTGTTCGGCGAACACTCACGCAGGTTTTGAGTGGCTGGAGACGACTTGCTGGAGGGCCTTCTGTCGGGAAGCACCATCAGTTTGGCGATGGCGCGTAGCGGCGGCACTGGTCGCTCTCCCGGCCAGAGACCAGCGACATTATCTCATTCAAGACGGACGCAGCCCAAACAAGCGACTGCAGCGTGCGTTAAGGTAGCCGAATTACCGTAGTTGGGAAGCCCGATGTAAAGGGGATCCTTGTCGTGTTTGTCCGAGTCGGCTGGGCAGATGGCCAGCATCAGCTGCAGGTCTCGGGATGTGTGTGCCTTCTCTCCGTACAGCTGTTGCGCCTTGCTGCCTTCTTCCGACCTCCGGGGTGAAGGCGGAGGCCACATCTGCTGGCTGGTGGCGAACCGGGAGCTACCTGAGCTGCTACTCGAGTCTCCGTAGAAGCCCCTCGAGCCGGCCCTGACCGGCTGGCTGCTCTGAGTTCTCCTTGCCGGCTGTCTCACTGCTGCGTGGTGACCGTTCGGGCTGCGGAGGCGTCGGCTGCGGTTGCAGCTGCTGCGGTTGCAGCTGCTGCGGTGGTGGCTGCTGTGGTGGCGGCTGCTGCGGTGGTGGCTGCTGCAGTGGCGGCTTCTGCGGTGGCGGCTGCTGCGGTGGTGGCTGGCGGCCGCTGCCGGTGGTGGCTGCTGCGTGGCGGCTGCTGCGGTGCGCTGCTGCGGTTGGCGGTTCTGTGGTCGCAGCTGCTCTGTGGCAGCGTGGCGAGGATGCACGGCGTTTACCTCGTCGAGTGCGATCGATGGCGTTGTAAAGCCATTCGGTTTCTCTGCGCTCGGCCGGTGCGGGCAGTTTATATAAGCTGGCCCAGCTACGGACGAATTCGGAGGTGGGGGCGGGGCCGGAGCACTCCGGAGGTCTCAACCGCGATCGGCACGAACTTGTAGCCTAAAGCTCGTGTGTGGCGGCCGTTTTCTGGCTTCTGCAGCGCGAGCAGCTGCACCAGGCTCAAAGAGCAGACTGAATCAGCGCAGTGTGGCAAGTGTCGTGCAGGTGGCGTCCCAGTTCAGGCCACATGCCTCCACTGTACGGAACAGCGTTAAGCCAATCTGGCCGCTTCCGTCTCCAACGACTTATTCGGGACAGCCGACTGGCTCCAGAATTGCGGGGAATACCTGCACTTGCCAGGCCACGCCTCCCAACGTCATTAAGGTGAGCGTGAGTGGTAGGACGGCCGCGCTCTTCAAGCAGGAGAGCCCATGGTGACCAAGCTTGTCCACTTGGCGTCCACAAAGCCGGCATCGGTGCTGTTCACAGCAGAGGCCCGAGGCGCAGTGCCACTGCTACCGCACCGTCTCCTCGTCCAGATGCAGACCGAGGCTCGGCACGGGAAACAGCCTTGCAGCCAGGCGGCGGTGTGTGGCTGAACCGGCGGCGACCAAGGCGTGGCCCGGTGGCATGCTGAATTAGCAGAGTCAACCATTCGTCACGGACTGCGGGTGGCTGACAGGGTGTCCCAGGCCCGCTGGATGCTGGCAGATGAAGAGGACGGCATCTCTTCAATTCCTGTCACCTCTGGAAAACTGGTGAATTGCTGTTTGCAGGGTGGTGGGCACGCCGCTGTCCGGAAGCAGCCCCGGGGAATGCTGCGGACGAGAGGAAGAGCAGCGTGTAAAGGGATGCTATGTAGTACGGTAGTTGCTAGTCCTCAACTGACCTCACTCCGAGGCCTCCCAGTCTGATTGGCAGCTTCGCCTGCTCCCACGACCGCCCGCTGATGTTGACGTTGGAACGATGATGGACAATGATGTTGACGTTGCAGTCCCAACCCCTTGACCAAAAGCTTGGTTCAAGGTTGTTTTCAAGCTATTGGACACATTTCTGTTCCATTTTTAGTCAACATTTCAGGTTCGATATTTTTATTAGAAAGTTATCCAGCGGGGCCAGAATTCTGTCAGCAATCCTTTTATGTTATAAAGAAATGTGAATATCTCTTTTTTACTTCATCGAGACACGTTTATTTATTTATTTAGACATACAACGGCATCCACAGTACATACGGTGGCTTTCCATGTCGAGGTGATGATGGACAATGACACAAAAAAACTACTATGGCAAGGAAACGGATAGGAACAGGATGGTTGAGTGGGTAAAGGATACAGGACTGAGAGTGCAACTGCTGCCCATGGCGCTGCGCACATCTGCAGTCTGTTGAAGGATAAGTACCTAGGTACAAGGATAATGCTGGGGTCCTAAAACAAAAAAGCAACAACCAAAACAATGAAGATGAAGATGAGTTCGATGATCGTTGTCGTCGTTACTTCATATTGGGGAGGGGGAATTTTTGGGTTAAGCATCAACGAAAAAAAATCGACTTATTCCCTCATAACAGATGCAACTGTCAAACACAGCCCCATGCAGATAGTGATTCCTCATTCATAATTGCCGTAATGGGTTATTACACCCCAAACTTCAAGCCGTTTGAGGAACCCTACAACAACTCCAACGTGGGTAAAAATGGCATCGTTCAACTCGCAAGGTCTCGGAGAACCACATTAGCACTGAGCACCAATACTTTGCAATAACTGTGAGTGTGTGTGTGTGTGTGTGTGTGTGTGTGTGTGTGTGTGTGTGTGTGTGTGTGTGTGTGTGTGGTGTGTGTGTGTGTGTTGTGTGTGTGTGTGTGTGTGTGGTGTGTGTGTGTGTGCGTGTGCGTGTGCGTGTGCGTGTGCGTGTGCGTGTGCGTGTGCGTGTGCGTGTGCGCGCGTGCGTGCGTGCGTGTGTGTGTGTGTTTTGGGACATCCTAGTGTACAGTGTAGGCCATATGTTATGTCCACTTCATCGACACCACCTCTGTCTCTGTCTGTCTGTGCTGCACACAGTGGAATCCAATGCAATTACTACAGCCCTCGCCCCCGGTATCAGGGGCGAGGGCATAAATAGTTTTATTAGATTTCACTGCGTGCAGCACCGACAGACAGCACCGATGGACAATGTTGACATTGAAGTAAACGGGTGCGCTTAGGCAAGGCTTTTTAAGTATACTTTCAAAGCTAGCTTCCTGCAGACGAAAACAAACATCGCCCCANCCGGCATTACCCGCACATTTTTGACACAACAAATTTCATTCATTTTTTTTCAACACAATCTGAGCGAAAGCCACATTAATTAAAACAATCTAACCTGCATGCCATATCTGTAAGCCTGGTTTGTTGGCCATCGAATGCTGTCAAAACTAACACCCAGCGGCATGGAATGGGCTGAGATATGTGAGGAAATGCTTATGGGGTCGGCATTGCCCCGCCCTCCCCTATTTCTAAGGATTATCACTTGGGTTCACAGAAAAGGCATAGTAAATATTCTTACTGTTCATTTGCCCCCAGGTACCTTCAATCAGAATTGAAAAAAATCCGACATTGTCATAAGGACAGAACACTTTACCACCCCCTGACACATTCATCCCGTTTACAGGATCTTCTAAGCGTAGATATCATTTAGTCCACACACCTACAGCATCCGCGACCTACACAATCCGCTCGTAGAAAAGCATGTAGGCCTGTGCCTTGAGCACTTTGACCAGTGTCACTTCTGTGACGAGTGTGTCACTGACGTGGAACCACTTGCCCGCCTCCGGTTCTGGCTGCTCATGGTTCCGACGTCGCTGCGGACTGCGGCTTTGCTGTTC
Organism: Semibalanus balanoides; assembly: GCA_014673585.1. Taxonomy (NCBI): domain Eukaryota; kingdom Metazoa; phylum Arthropoda; class Thecostraca; order Balanomorpha; family Balanidae; genus Semibalanus; species Semibalanus balanoides. The sequence continues at coordinate 108,772 of VOPJ01010238.1, forward strand.
CTGCTAGGACTGTTTCAGTACCGGCGTTCTCGGCTGTCTCTGAGTTTTTTTTTTCTTGGGCTCGGCCGCTGCGCCCCGCTCGCATGCCCCCTGAACGCATCCGTGCAAGCGGAGTCGCAGCACGGGGTTAGCGTTCATCTTGTTGTGGCCGCCGGCGCACGGCGCACGTATGCCGGTAGTGGCCGCTTGGTGAGGCCTGCCACTGTTGCTCCACACCGCCGAACAAGCGATACAAGAACGCGCTGCTGGTCGGGCCGGCATCATCTATATGGGCGTAGATCTGACAGATTGATGAGCAGAATGGCGCCAGATCGAATTGTTTCCCAAACTGTACGTGCCGGGTAACCTTGCGTAGGCTGAAGCTGCGCACCTCAAACCTCTTCAGGTGGATGGTGAGTACTGGCGACGGGCTGTAGATAAGCAGCTGCTTAATGGTGTCACTGTACACCGTGTCCTTCTTTCCCTTATCTGATGGAGGCAGCCGTTTGTTCCGCAGCTCAGTGGCAGCTGTCGCAGCCTAGCTTGTTGTTTCCTGTCAGCAGCTCCGGCGCCGTGTACTGGTTTAGACAGGTCAGCAGGCTCCACTGGCCGGAGGTTGCCTGGTAACTTGGCGCCAGCGTGGTCAGAGCCCGGCGCAGCCACTCGGACTGGGTCAGCATCTGCGGCCCGTCCCCGTCAGCGCCGGAGTTCCCACTCGGGGTAGGTCCGCCATCAGCAGTGTTAGGCCCGGCGTCCTCAGATGGGGTCAGTTTGGAAGCAGTGGTAGACTCGGAAGGGAGGGAGCTCTGCGGAGGCTCTTCGATCGGCTCAGGCCCGCCGCTGCCGCCGCCACCACCACTGGCAACAGGCTCACCGTTCTGTGGAGCGACAGTCCGGCTACAGTCGACTGCTGCGGCCAGCGGGCCGTCCTCAGCCGGCTTAGTCTGACAACCGTCACCCCGTCTGGCTGACAATACCGACGAGTCATCCTGTGGCTCCTCAGTACCGACCCAGTCCCTGTTAGCGCTGTCCGACCCAAATATCTGACTGTTCTCGGACGCCCCCGCCCTGCCAGCGTCTCCCTCCTCACATTCTCCCTCCACCGCGGCACCATTGTGTGGCCTATCAAGTAATCTCTTTGCACCGCTCTGCAGGGTACGGTTCGACTTGTCGTCGGCGACAGGAAGAGAGAGGTCTAGGGACGGCTCCAATCGGTACTTGATGTTTTTGCACTCCTGACATACCAACAGACAAACGAGCTGTCTTCTGAAGATGGTGTCGACGGTGGTGTGAGACATCTGAATGTTCAGCACGTGCATTACTTACTTCTGGCCCAGCTTGAGGTCCTCCAGTCTGATTTGCTCCATAAGATTACACAGCAGCTCGTGCGCATCTTGCTGCTCACTCCCGATAAAACTTGGCACATTCTGGTTTATCATCCTGAGCAGGCGGCTGCGTGAAATGGTGTCTGCAGTGCCAGTTGAGTGAATTTGCCGCAGGAATTCGCACAGCAAAGCGGTCAAAGGTCCTCCCTCCGACAAAATTAGTTCCACAGTATTACCACTATTCTCCGTGAGGGTGACCTTGCGGCCTGATCCACTGCCGATTTCCAGGTACTGGGTCAACAATTGACACTGGCTGACACATTGCAGCACCGAGTTCAGATAGCACGTGTTGCCCAGATTGATCAGACCCTTGGTCGTGGCTGGGATGTCACTCGTGACAGGCGCAGGGCTACCGTCGCCTTTGAGACGCCCGCGTGCGATGCTGTGTTTGACAGTATCGTTGGTGGGAGATTGACCGAGTCCGTCGTCTGCAGGACGCTGACTGCGTTTCTCCTGACGATGACGAGAGCCAACCGTTGCCACAGCCAATCTGTCTCACGACGGTCGCCCGAAATGGAGGTCATCCTTGCAGCGAGCTCGCGAACAAATGTCTGTGTGGAAGGACCACAAAATCCAGAGGTCTCGAAAGCAAGAGGTTCAAAATGGAAGCGCCGGGCAAGATCGGCGTATTTCTTTCGCTTTTTGTCCTCAGCGTCGCGGGCGGCTGTTCCAGCAGAAGTTGCTGCTGATAGCACGTGGCTCTCGGCTAACGTAATTTACATTATGCATCCCCAACCACGCTAGGCACATGCCTTTGGTGACGGGGTAGACTGTGATGCCGTCTGGGCGCTTGCCGTCGACACGGTCTACTCCTGTTGGCTCCAAAAGGGAGGGAATTCTTGCCGACAGTAGGGCCCGCCTGACGATATCGTTCAACGCTGCATGTCTGGGGTGTCTCCCAGCGCTGAATTTGCAGGTCAGGGAGTGATAACCCTTTCTGGTCTGGCCCAGTGATCCGCATCTTCAGCGATAGGAACTGAAACAGTTGGCTCCCAGGCGAAAGAGCAATGGCGACTCGCAGTGTCTCCCGATCTAGAAAAGTGCCGAGGGTGGCTTGCAGGTGTAACGTTCAGCCATGCGCGCTTTCCAGGGGCAGCACAGCGCTTGAAGCAGCCGCGAGCCTGGGCAAACTGATTGGACTCGGAAAGCAATCTGCGTTGGTGTTGTTCGGCCGAGCACTGTGCCCCAGGCCCTTTGCTTGTGCTGATCATCTCCGTCAGGGACGTCTCTGCCACCAGCCTCGGCCTGCCAGTCGGCAGCAGCCTTGTCGCGCTCTTCTGTTGCGCTTGTGATCAGTGAGACTGAGAGACAGGATAAGATAATCTGATGGCAACAGTGAAGTGCCGACACGTAACTCGGTAGAGCGACGTCCACCAGAAGCCGGAGTCCAAGGCCACCATACCGGGTCGGAAGAACGGCCTGCTCCCAGCTGTCTCCGGTGAGCCTGACGTTGCTGAGGCTGGTCAAAGCCGATTGCACGGCTGCGTCCAGCTGACCAAGGAGTCTGGCATGTCGGAACAGTGTGGCAGCCCTCAGAAAGTATTGCAACTTCGGCAGCCAGAGGCAGTTGCGAAGAAGAAAGTAGGAGGTATGGGCGTCCAGGTGGTGTAGACGCTCGATCATATATTCAAGCTCATCCTGCTTCTTCGCTATGACTGCTTCAGACGCAGGTTCACTGATGGGTGCCCCGAAGAAAATGGTCCGCTTCGAGTTCCTGCATGTAACGGCTGCTCCTGTGAGTAAGCTGGAATGTAGGTTTCCGACTGTGCAGCTCCTCTGCTCGTCAGATATGTCGGCCGGTAAGATTATCTCGCATTTGTTTGGATTGATGGTAAGACCAATGCTGGCCATACCCGGAATTAACTGTCTCAGGTCCGAACAGATGGTGCTGACCTTGCCGCCGATGGTTCCGTCATCAAGGTTATAGAAATTGAACGGTTGCGGTCACGGCAATTGATCAACGTGAACGATGGGCCAGCGAAGAAAAACAGCCGGCCTCTCGGGTCACGTTATTGGGAGTCGGTGGCGGAATTGATGATGGATGATNTTTTAACTATTTATATTATTCTCGCTTAGGTCAAAATTCAGATCACCTGAGGTCATCAAAGGCAAAAATTTTCAGTTTTAGGTCTTTGTTTGCCCTTGATTCCTCCCTGGATCTTCTGAAATCCAGACTTGTGCTGAAATTTAGGTGACCATAAGTCAATATTTTTAATATTGTATTTGTTTCAGCACTGTTCATAAAAATTGAAGCAATCGAAAAAATACTAATAAATAACATTATGTTCATAATGCCGAACAAATATTTTAAAAGCATGAGTCAAATTAGAAAGTTTTCGGCTTACGCCTTCAACAGCCATATTTTTATATTAATTTTTTAAATGTATTTAGTTATATCACTTGCAGGCACTGTGCCCACTTATAGACGAAGTCAAATGATAAAAATATATATTAAATAATAAATTTATCAAGCGCATAAGCGCGCATCATAAGCGCACAAACAACACATAGATAAAATGAACAGAATCACGCACTCCCCACATTACAGAGACACACACGACATGCTCGCAGGCATAGGATACAAAAAAATATGTTTCTTAAATTGTGACAAAGACCATCTACGAAGAAAAATCCAACAGCGGATTCTTCCGGCATATTTCAATATCAAATCATAATCGAAAGGAACTGAAAGTAAACAATTACTGCTACTATTGGTTCCAAAAATAAGCTTCCCGCTGGCGTTTTAGCCGCACAGCAGTTAAAGGGAATATGCCGTCTTGGGAAAAGTATGTGGAATGATGTAGATGAGTGCCACACATCTGGGCACTAATTTCCCATCAATTGCCACATACTTTTCCCAAGGCGGTATATTCCCTTTAACTGCTGTATCCGGCCATCCCAGCGGGACGCTTACTTTGGAACCAATAGTACACGAAGAAGGGATCTGTACTACGGGCCATGGTTACTGGGTTTTGCCCACGAGCGTAACCATGGCAACGAGCGCTTGGTGCGTAGACTCGCTCATGCTTTCCATGAGAGTCTTCTAACATGCGGTTCCGAACTGACCGCGGCTATGCGCATACACTGCAGGGTGGCGCTTAGGTCCTTGAAAACTAAGGTAGGGGCAAAGGCAACTTTATCATAAAAACATCGATAATCATAATACTTCACAACTCATATCGATAATATTTCATAACATAGCGCATTGAAACTACTGTATAATATAGGCGGCTAGAAGCTGCAGTCCCCAACCCATGTCCAACTCCAACCAACTTATCTTCAACTTCCACACTATTGCGTTGTTTTATGGCCTTAGCTATATCAGTATATCACTCCTAATATAACGAAGAAGTTATCCGGGATGAAGGCTCCCTACGCAAAAAGGCACGTGAACTGAGGCAGTGCAGGCGCTGCCGCTCTGACGTCACCCAAAGAGCATATTGGCCAATCAGCGGCGGGCGGTGCACCCTCCGTAGCATGATTGTAAACTTGCCGCCCGGCCGGTGCACAGTGGGGACTTTTCCCGATTTAGCCTGACTTAATTCAAAATACTTTTTCTTGATTCTTTAAATTTTCCCATGCTCAAACGGATGCACAATTGTCCGTATTTTAGTTATGGGACTCCATTTCGCTTGATCAACATCGGGTTCTTCATGCAAGAAAAACTGACCTGAAGTCAGCTATTGTGTGAAATGGGTTGCGTGAGTTGAGAAAGTGCCTTATGTAATGCCATGCATTTAGATGCATCAGTACTGATACAAGCAATGTCTGAGCCCAAAAAATTCATACATGGTTTGGACAGCCAGTCTTCAGTTTGAATTCAAGCGACGTGCATATATAACAATTATAATTACCTTTTTTACTCCCACTACCTTCGATTAAGAATGGTTCACACGGCAACATAAAAATACTGTATTTTTGGGAAAACATAGACAAACAACAATGTTCTTTACGATGATATACTACAATTTCTATACCATTCGACTCCCCAGCTATTTCTGTGCATGAAACATTACGATTGGTTTGCTTATTCTTGCTTCTGGAGGACTTATAACCCACCATTTACTGAGGTCTCAGCCAAACGTCATTGACTGGAGGTGAGAAGCTTTTATCGCCCCCTGGTTATCTTCCGAACCAATGGCCCAGCGAGACGTTCTGGGCAGCATTCGAAAGCTCTCAATAAGACCATATGAATATTCCACTAAAAAATATATAATTGAGGTCACATGTCAGGGTCACGGCAAGGTCAAAGGTAAATCGACGTATTCAGTAAATCTGGCCACACTCTCTTCCAAAGCCTTTGATGCGACCAGGATATCCAAAGTGCTCTAAAGGTAATGATCATATCTTACATAAGCTGATGTGAGATTGTTTGGCAAAAGGTCAAGGTCAAATTTAGGTCATAAAAAGACAACTATGCGCCAAATATCTACGAGTCATGCAAACATGTTTAATGGGTCATTTGCACGTATACTATATTATATTATATATATATATATTATATATATATAAATATTATATATATATATATATATAAATACAAAGGGCGTGTTTCTGGACGCAGTTTTGCCTCGAAAATGCAAGCGATTAAATTCATATGTCCGTAGCCTGCACTGCACGCTCGTTGAGCATCTAGCTTGAGTTCTTAACATGTGCTAAATGAAGAAGAGTACTGTTTGGAGTATTTACATTAAATAAAAATGATCTCTAAGCTTTCTCCAACCTGACATCGTCCATTGGTAGACTTCTTCCAACAGTCTTGGTCAAGCCTTTGAGCGCACAGATGCACCGTTCTTCAAATGTGAGAAGAACGTGCTATCGCCATAAGTGGCGTCGGACGGCAGTCGGGCGAACGAAATCAATATCCAGATCATATTATTCCATGCCATTGACATTCTCGTCTCTCCGACGCCCCAAGGTATGGTTAACCTTCTTCGGTGACCATTGAACGTCATTGATCTTCCTCGTTTATCTCATTGAGCTAACTAGTTCAATTTTACTCGGATTGGGTGGGATGTCAGCAATTGAATCGTCCGTCTTTTTCACGTGATATGAGTGGTCCACAAGCCATACTTCGTCAAGGTCTGTTCCGTCAATTGTCATAGATAGGTCACATCAGGTAAAATAAGGTCAAACTTAGGTCAGGCTTAAAAAATCCTACTCTTTAATACATTGATTGCCACTATGATGTTTGTGTCGATTTCCAGGAGCAAAATGGCGGGTTAATGCGTTTAAACTTTCAGGCCAGTTCAGGCCAGGGTCACGAGAACAAATAGACTCCAGTGACCTAAATGACCTTCCCAGTTGTTGTTGGTTAACCTTATGGCAATATTTATGTTCGGAAACAGAAAACTGCTGCTTAACCAATGACTCGACGCGGCTAGCAGCAATCATGATAAGTTACATCCCCGTTCAGATGCAGCGGTGAAGTACCTTTCAGATATTTGACGTAATAAAATGTGGACCCTTAAGTGTTTTGAAACTTGTTTTGCTTCTCCCAAATGATGTCAGAATGACTTGCCTGATGCTGACATGTAGCATGTATGCACAACCGATATTCATAGATGCTAGCAATTAAGTCGGCTAAATGTGCAAAATCCCCACTGGCGGTGGTGCGGGGGCGCCGCTTGGCCACCGCTTAGTGCGATACGCGCGGGCGGGCCGAAGTACCGACATAGCGCCTACGGTGTTATATTTATAATATGATGTGATGATGTATGTGATGATGTATGTGATGATGCATGTGATGATGTATGTGATGATGTATGTGATGATGTATGTGATGATGTATGTGATTATGTATGTGATGATGTATGATGATGATGTATGCATGATGATGATGATGTATGATGTGATGATGTGATGATGTGTGATGATGTATGCTGATGAGAATAGGAACTTGTTTTCGAAAAAAAATGTAAGTGTAAAACATGCTATGTTTGAAAAATAAATAAAATAGCCCTTCAGTGGGAACAAACTGAAAATAAAAACTGTCGTCAACGGGTTTTCTCTGTTAATTTTTCCATTTCAAGCTTTTAAAGCCATGATTCTGAAAATTGACAGTCATGGCGCATAGCGTGCGCGTACTTCGTTGGCTCTATGGCATCTTTAACTCGGGGATAATGCCGGGCACGTGTCCGGCATTGCCCCATCACCGTTTGACCAACGATTAATTTTCAGGTCATACTTCCATGTTCCTTTTAAAAATTATCACCAGCATTCCAATAATAAACACAAGCTTTCTTATCCTAACCGTTCCGTTTCAGATGTTCGCAACTATATCCGAACAACTTACAGGGCCAAGTGGTCCACAAATTCAATGAGATGCGCCTAAGGAACTGTACAAAGGGTGAGATTATACGTGATGTTACAAAAAGCTCGCAAAAGTTTCCACTGCAAAACAAGTTTTTCAGAAACAATAAAGGACACCCTATGTCATTCAGGTCAAATTAATTACTTGCGACACGTGGTCCGGCGTTATCCGACATTTTTGACAACAAAAAACGCATTCATTTTTTTTCAACACAATCTGAGGCGAAAGTCACATTCAATTAAAACTAATCTAACTGCATGCCATATGTAAGCCTGGTTTGTTGGCCATGCGAATGCTGTCAAAACTATTACCCAGCGCATTGGTGGGCTGAGATATGTGAGGAAATGCTTATGGGGTCGGCATTGCCGCCGCCCTCCCATTCTAAGGATTATCACTTGGTTTCACAGAAAAGGCATAGTAAATATTCTTACTGTCATTTTGCCCCCGGGTACCTCACCAGAATGAGAAAAAAAAATATCCGACCTTGTCCATAAGGACAGAACACTTTAGCACCCCTGACACATTCATCCCGTTTACAGGATCTTCTAAGCGTAGATATCATTTAGTCCACACACCTACGCATCCGCGACTACACAATCCGCTTCGTAGAAAGCAATGTAGGCCTGTGCCTTGACAACTTTGACCAGTGTCACTTCTGTGACGAGTGCGTCACTGCGTGGAACCACTTGCCCGCTCCGGTTCTGGCTGCTCTGGTCGACGTCCGGCTGCGGCTGCGGCTTTGGCTGTTCCTGCTAAGAACTGTTTTCAGTACCGGCGTTCTCGGCTTCTCTGAGGTCTTGCTCGGCCCGCTGCCGCGCCCCTCGATGCCACCCTGAACGCAGTCCGTGACAAGCGGGGTAGCAGCACCGGGTTTAGCGGTCATCTTGTTGTGACGCCGGCGAACGCGCACGTATGCTGTTGTAGTGCCGCTGGTGAGGCTGCAACTGTGCTCCACCACGCCGAACAGCGAGTACAAGGCACGCGCTGCTGGTCGGGTCCCGCAAATCTGGGGTAGATTGCTGAAGATTGATGAGCAGAATGGCGCCAGATCGAATTGTTTCCCAAACTGTACGTGCCGGGTAACCTTGCGTAGGCTGAAGCTGCGCACCTCAAACCTCTTCAGGTGGATGGTGAGTACTGGCGACGGGCTGTAGATAAGCAGCTGCTTAATGGTGTCACTGTACACCGTGTCCTTCTTTCCCTTATCTGATGGAGGCAGCCGTTTGTTCCGCGCAACAGTGCCAGCTGTCGCAGCCTAGCTTGTTGTTTCCTGTCAGCAGCTCCGGCGCCGTGTACTGGTTTAGACAGGTCAGCAGGCTCCACTGGCCGGAGGTTGCCTGGTAACTTGGCGCCAGCGTGGTCAGAGCCCGGCGCAGCCACTCGGACTGGGTCAGCATCTGCGGCCCGTCCCCGTCAGCGCCGGAGTTCCCACTCGGGGTAGGTCCGCCATCAGCAGTGTTAGGCCCGGCGTCCTCAGATGGGGTCAGTTTGGAAGCAGTGGTAGACTCGGAAGCGGAAGGGAGCTCTGCCGGACTGCTTGATCGGCTCAGGCCCGCCGCTGCCGCCGCCACCACCACTGGCAACAGGCTCACCGTTCTGTGGAGCGACAGTCCGGCTACAGTCGACTGCTGCGGCCAGCGGGCCGTCCTCAGCCGGCTTAGTCTGACAACCGTCACCCCGTCTGGCTGACAATACCGACGAGTCATCCTGTGGCTCCTCAGTACCGACCCAGTCCCTGTTAGCGCTGTCCGACCCAAATATCTGACTGTTCTCGGACGCCCCCGCCCTGCCCAGCGTCTCCCTCCTCACATTCCTCCCTCCACCGCGGTACCATTGTGGTGCCTATCAGTAATCCCTTTGCACCGCTCTGCAGGGTACGGTTCGACTTGTCGTCGGCGACAGGAAGAGAGAGGTCTAGGGACGGCTCCAATCGGTACTTGATGTTTTTGCACTCCTGACATACCAACAGACAAACGAGCTGTCTTCTGAAGATGGTGTCGACGGTGGTGTGAGACATCTGAATGTTCAGCACGTGCATTACTTACTTCTGGCCCAGCTTGAGGTCCTCCAGTCTGATTTGCTCCATAAGATTACACAGCAGCTCGTGCGCATCTTGCTGCTCACTCCCGATAAAACTTGGCACATTCTGGTTTATCATCCTGAGCAGGCGGCTGCGTGAAATGGTGTCTGCAGTGCCAGTTGAGTGAATTTGCCGCAGGAATTCGCACAGCAAAGCGGTCAAAGGTCCTCCCTCCGACAAAATTAGTTCCACAGTATTACCACTATTCTCCGTGAGGGTGACCTTGCGGCCTGATCCACTGCCGATTTCCAGGTACTGGGTCAACAATTGACACTGGCTGACACATTGCAGCACCGAGTTCAGATAGCACGTGTTGCCCAGATTGATCAGACCCTTGGTCGTGGCTGGGATGTCACTCGTGACAGGCGCTGGGCTACCGTCGTCTTTGAGACGCCCGCGTGCGATGCTGTGTTTGACAGTATCGTTGGTGGGAGATTGACCGAGTCCATCGTCTGCAGGACGCTGACTGCGTTTCTCCTGACGATGACGAGAGCCAACCGTTGCCACAGCCAAGCTGTCTCACGACGGTCGCCCGAAATGGAGGTCATCCTTGCAGCGAGCTCGCGAACAAATGTCTGTGTGGAAGGACCACAAAATCCAGAGGTCTCGAAAGCAAGAGGTTCAAAATGGAAGCGCCGGGCAAGATCGGCGTATTTCTTTCGCTTTTTGTCCTCAGCGTCGCGGGCGGCTGTTCCAGCAGAAGTTGTGCTATAAGCACCCGTGGCTTCGGCGAACGTATTTTGAAACATTATGCATTCCACGCTAGGGGCAATTGCCTTTGGTTGACGGGGTTGGGACTGTGATTGCGTCTGGGGCTTTTGGGCCGTCGGACACGGTTTCTACCTTCCTGGGGTTGGCTCCAAAAAAAAAGGGAGGGGAAATTTTCTTCCGGACAAGTGGCCCCGCTGGGGGACATATCGTTCAACGGCTGGGGCATGTTCTGGGGTGTTCCTCCCCAGCGCTGAAATTTGCAGGGGTCGGGAAGTTGAATAACCCTTTCTGTCGGCCAGTGGATCCGCATCTTTCAGCATTTGGGGGAAAACTTGAAAAAAAAAAAACATTGGCTTCCCAAGCGGAAAGGGGAGCAATGCGGACTCGGCAGGGGTCTCCCGATTAGAAAAAAGTTGCCGAGGGTGACTGCAGGTGACCGTTCAGCCATGACCACCGCCTTTCAGGGGCAAGCCAAAAAGCCGGGTTGAAGGCGCCGAGGCCTGGGCAAAAATGATTGGGGACTCGGGGGAAAGGGCAATTCTGCGTTTTTGTTTGTGTTCGGCGAGCCCAACTGTGCCCGGGGCCCTTTGGGCTTGTGCTTGATCATTCTCCGTCAGGACGTCAAAAGCACCAAGCCTCCGGGCCTGGGCCCAGTCTGGGGGCCAGGGCAAGCCTTTGTTCGCGGGGCTTTCTTTCTTGTTTTGCGCTTTGTGATCAGTGGACTTGAAAGAGAACAGGATAAAAAGGGATTTATCTGAGAGGCAACCAGTGTAGTGGCGACACTAAACCGGTTAGAGGGGCGACGGTTCCACCAAGGAAGCCGGAGGTCCCAAGCCACCATACCCGGGTCGGAAGAACGGGCCTGCTCCAAAGGGCTGTCTCCGTGAAGGGCCTGGCTTGGACGGTTGCTGAGGGCTGGTCAAAAAGGCCGATTGCACGGGCGGGCCAGCTGGGGACCCAAGGGGAGGTTTGCATGTCGGGAACCAGTGTTGGGCCAGGCCCTCAGAAAGTATTTTGATTCGGCGCCAGAAGGCAGTTGCGAAGAAAAAAGTTAGGAGGTATGGGCGTCCAGTGGTGTGACGCTCGATATTATTCAAGTTCCTCCTGCTTCTTCGCTATGACTGCTTCAGCCGCAGCTTCACTGATGGGTGCCCCGAGAATGGTCCGCTTCGAGTCCTGCAGAACGGCTGCTCCTGTGATAAGCTGATGTAGGTTTCCGACTGTGCAGCTCCTCTGCTCGTCAGATATGTCGGCCGGTAAGATTATCTCGCATTTGTTTGGATTGATGGTAAGACCAATGCTGGCCATACCCGGAATTAACTGTCTCAGGTCCGAACAGATGGTGCTGACCTTGCCGCCGATGGTTCCGTCATCAAGGTACATAAATTGAACGGTGCGGTCACGGCATTGATCACGTGAACGATGGCCAGCGAGAAAACAGCCGGCCTGCTCGGGTCACGTTATTGGAGTCCGGTGGCGGAATTGATGATGGATGATCCGCAGAAGAGTGGCGTTGGCTCGCTGTATGCTTTGCCATAACAAGATTGAAAAAGCGTTTGGTGCGCGCTCTTGACTTTTCGCAGGAGTAGTCCCTCCGAACGCTGTTGAATGCGTTAACGCATGTCTATTTTTGATTGATGGCGGTTGTCCTCGTGAGAACCTTGACTGAACTGCCGAAAGTTGAATGCGCTGCAGCCTCGCATCCACTTGTGTGGCCGTACCAAGTTAACGTGGTCGCATGCTGCTCTCCCAGCTCAGTACTGAGGGGCCTTTCGAGCAGCTTGGTGCCAGGCCGTCAATAAGTGCTTCCGACGGCAATCGTCTGACGCCACCATCTGGGCTTGCGAAGCGCCACCGTCAACCAGCTCTGAAAAGGGCAGCACTGGCTGGTCTTAGGTACGTCACCTCGAGGACCAGTGTTGACAAAAGCCGTCAGGGCGCGTGATGAGTCGCACGCCAGCTTCTCCTACAGACCGGCTGATAAGGTCATTGAGGTGGTCTGGTCGGAGGCCGTCCAGACCTGCACTCGATCCGTTGCCAAAGGAGGCGATAGATATCACCACCTCGGCCTCGGTGACCTGACACGGTTGTATGGTCTCATCGGGTCCAGGTGGCATAGCCAGGTCGGCTGGGGCGGGCGGGTGTTTGAGCTGCAGATTCTCAATGATCTCCTGCGAGCTCTGAGCAATTTGGTCCTTGGAGGCTTGCAGGCGAATTGCCCCACGTACGTCTCCGTCTTCCATTTTTGCAGCCACTCCGCGCTGTAGACGCTTGCTGTTCTCGTCAGGTTTTAGGGGTCGCGCATCTGAAGCATGAAGGCTGCTATTTAGAGTCCTGTCGTCCGAAGTGCATACAAGTCTTTTAGGAGAGGCTGAGCTCATAAAACTGTTAACTTGTCGCCTGATCTTCGGTGTGAGTGGCGTTTGTCAGATAGGCCAGTCTCACGTTCCGGAACATATAACGCGTGGTATGGAAACAGCAGCAGCCTTTCCCAAGTAGTCTCCGTATTGTGTTCTAATGTGTTTTCGATGAGGGTAGTCAAGACATCGGCTGTGGGGATTACTGGTGCCCTTAGGAATACGGACGAATTGCTCGGTGAGTCTGTATTAGCCGAGCTAGGCAGGGTGCCAAGTCACCACCATCTTGTAAGATATCCGGTGTCGACGTGACGGGAACGGTGAGGGGCGTTTCGGCCTCGAGATTCAGCGACGACTCGCTGATCTGTGTGCGTCCGTGAGCCGAACATATTGGAAGTCATCAGCGCGCCAGTGCATCGGCCACCGTCCGTTTGATGTGTGCGCACGTACGATGCCAATGTCGACCGCAGGAGTCACACTTGATGTGCCGTTTTCTCTTGTTAATGGTGCCACATCGGTGGACAGCGACAGTGGGTCAAGTCTCGGCTGTAGTGCAGAGCTGTGACTGGTTCAGATAAGGAATGGACATTTTCGTGTGAGGTCTTGCCCACTGACACTGCCTGCAGAATTCGCTTCATCCTGGGTCAGTAACACAAACACTTCACAAACACTAGCCCGACTGTTGCCGCCCGTGGTCTGGCCGCCTGACGCCTGCGTTTCCACTGGATGCTCGGTGGACTGTTGGCTGGGCCGACGTTACCTGTTTGTTGTATCTTTATGTATGAACCTGTTCGTAGTTCGGTTATGTTATGTTCAATTTCATTATTTTGGAGAGGCGCTGTGATTTAAGCTTTTGTTTTTGCGCCGATCCGTAATTGTCTGTCGTATTGTATGCATCTTTTGTTAAACAAAATAAACTGAACTGAACTGAACTAGACGACATCGGAGAACCATCGACCACAGAACCTGATGCAGAGCCACCAACCAATGTCGCTTCATCATCATCATCTATCAACGACCAACAACCGGTAAATTATAGTCCTCGAAGGTCTCGTGACAGAGCGGAGCGCAACTCCAGATACGCGGTAAAACACAGAGTTTTGCCAGCGCCCGTCACCAGTCACACCAGCCCAAACACCAGTCAACGAATCTGTCAACATGCTGGACACTCGCGTGCAATACCAATGGTACCGGTCATACGTCGCGAAACGAGAGATACGTAAGCACCGGAAAGAAAACAGATGTTGCAACGAAACGAATATTGTGTCAGCATTGCTTTTACTATTTTTTTATAGACATTATATTTAGTATCATATGAGCAGTCTGAAACGACGCGACAAATTGAACCCGTCTTTGCATTAAAAAAGAAAAGAAAAAGGAAGATTCCCCCCCTAAGGAAGCTTGTCTGTCGCAAAACCTATTGACAGTTGTATTGTATTGCTATAGCTATACCAGTAAAACGCCGTTCTTTCTTTTCTATCATCTTCAAAGAGAAGTCACGCAGATTGAAAGTCAGCTCAGCACTGATAACATCTGGCGGGTTTTCGGCCGTTCAACTCGAGTGAGCACCATTCACAAGGCGGGTTGCTGGTGCCGCTCGTCACATCATTATGGTTGTCCTTTATTGGATAGACCCAGTCATGTCCACACTCCTGGCCGTCCACCGTACCTTCAATCGTTCATCGCTCTTTCCTCTTTTCGCCTGAAATTTATGAACGACCTTGTTACGCTTCTGGACATTTAATTATGCCACATGGGCCGCCACATAACTTTACAGTTGAGGCGCCTTAAACGCAAAAATCATCATCATCATCATTATTCCACGATTAAAACCTGGTCCTCTTTCGTTAGCTGAAACATTTGCAGTGATGTGTGCAATTGCGATTCATTTGGTTTTAAACTGCGCGCTTGTTGACATTCACCTAACAGCCTGGGTCTACACTTGCTATCTTCAAGCATGGTTGCATTCGTCAGTTTCCGGATAACATCGTGAGAAAGTGATATGTCATCGTAATTTTCAAAGTCCCCTTTGCAGCTGTGAAGCTCAGAGAACACAACGTCAATGGGGCTGCTTGTCACTTACATGATGTAGAATTTCGCCATCTTTCCGGTGCCGGCAAGTTTGAAGATCTTCGACCAAAACTTCCTCAGTTAACGCGAGATTTCCGAGTGGATACATTTCTATGAAAGACGCTGTAATTTATTCCAATCCTAACTTGTCATCATTGCCTTTGTCTTTCCCAGCCGTCTTCATTCTCTGCTGTCCATAAAGTCACCCCGCACCACGGAGGGCTCACCTGGTCCCGGCTCCTGCCCATCCTCGCCACCATCGGCCCGTTCTAAGCTTCCCGCACCACGAAGGGCTCACCTGATCCCACGTAGACCGTCATGCCACCATCGGCGCCGTTCTGAAGCTTCCCAGCCACCACGGAGGCTCAACCTGGTCCCACGGTAGACACGTCATCGCCACCATCGGCCCGTTCTGAAGCTTCCAGCACCACGGAGGGCTCACCTGGTCCACGTAGACCCGTCATCGTCAGTTCGCACGATCGCCGTTCTGGCAGCTTCCCGCACCACGAAGGGCTCACTGGTCCCCACGTAGACCCGTCACTCGCCACCATCGGCCCGTTCTGAGCTTCCAGCACTCACGGAGGGCTCACCTGGGTCCCCCCGTACGACCGTCATCGGCCACCATCGGCCCGTTTCTGAAGCTTCCGCATTCACGGAGGGCTCACCTGGTCCCCCCGTAGACCCGTATCGCCACCATCGGCCCGTTGAAGTTCCCCGCACCAGGAGGGCTCACCTGGTGCCACGTCAGACCGTCATCGGCCACCATCGGTCCCGTTTGAAGCTTCCAGCACCACGGAGGGCTCACCCTGGTCCCCACGGTAGACCCGTCATCGCCACATCCGCCCGTTCTGAGCTTCCAGCCACCACGGAGGGTACCTGGTCCCACTTAGACTCGTCATCGCCACATCGGGGCCCGTTCTGAGCTTCCAGCCAACGGAGGACTCATGGTCCCACGTAGACCGTCATCGCCACCATTCGGCCCCGTTCTGAAGCTTCCCGCACCACGGAGGCTCACCTGGTCCCACGTTAGACCGTCATCGCCACCATCTGCCCGTTTGAAGCTTCCAGCACCACGGAGGGCTCCGGAGGGCTCACCTGGTCCCCAAGTAGACCCGTTATCGCCTTGCATTTCCATCTTGAAGTTAAGCGAAGATGAAACGAAGAGTGCGTTTGGTTTTCCAGACGGAGACGGCAACTACGTATTTCAGAAGGACTGGGCGCACGTCCTCTTCTCCAGTTTTAGTAACTCCTCCAATGAGCCGAAGTGCATATTGTCAAACGACATACCGTCATATGCGCGTCACAAACTCCCGAAAGAAGGGTACGGCATTTTTCCTCTCCAAGGCGAAGTGCGTTATCGAGGGCTGCCACACATACACGTTCGTAATGGAAGACTCCCCAGTCGATGGGAAAGCCGAAATGCGTGTGGAGAAGTATGGACACCGTGGGCCTCACGAGCTCTACAAAGCCCACAGAAACCTGACCGGGAAACGATGCGCAGCGGTTGCCGAACGTGTTGCTCTGATAGGTGCATACCAGACAAAGCAAGAAATGATGCGGGCGGCGCCAGAAGATCAGCTGCGGTATGGCAATATTACTGAAGCCCCGCCCGGTCATATCCTGCGGCAAACTCTGGCTGACCGGAGGAAAACCGAACGGTTTTCTTCTGAAATGACAGAAGACTTGACATCGCTGATGGAGTTTAGCAAGGCCACCGACCATATGAACACGAAGCTACCGGGTGGCATACACCACATTGGAGAGGTCCCATTTGTCGTGCACGTGTACATCGAGCAGATCCTACGCCAATACCGTGCTAAGAAGACTACCCTGTATATCGACGCTACTGGGTCGGTTACTTCACAGGTGGGCTCAAAACGTCCGTATCTTTACGCCGTGGTAGCTAGTCCCATAGAAGACGATACCAGGATACCTTCTTATCCCGTGGCCCACATGCTCAGTGAAGACCACACTATCCCAACTATAACACACTTTCTGTCACAGCTATCGCGATCCCTAAAAATGGTTTGTTGTCCCTCTTAGATATTTTGATTTTCGGAATCAGCGCGTCAAGTTCTGTCTATATGGTCATTTTTTAGAGTGATCAACGCTGTTAACCAAAATTTTGAATTTTTGAAATTGCTATAACTCAAAAACGGTTCGTTGTTTCTCTTAAATACTTCGATTTTCGGAATCAGCGCATCAATTTCTATCTTTATTGATAATTCAGGCGTGATCGATTTTGTCATCCCAAGTCTATATGTGAATGTGCATGTTCAAAAATGGTTTCATAGATTTTTAATATTTTTTGATTTTTAGAATCAGGGTATAAAGATCTGTCTAAATAATGTTTTTTTTTTATAATTAACGGTTCATTTTTTGTAAATTTTGAATTTGCTTTCAATACAAAAATATATTTGTTTTTTATATAACTTAAAAACGGTTTGTTGTCCCTCTTAGATATTTCGATTTTTGGAATCAGCGCGTCAAGTTCTGTCTATATGGTGATTTTTAGAGTGATCTATGGTGTCAACCAAAATTTTGGAAATTTTGAATTTGCTATAACTCAAAAACGGTCTGTTGTCCCTCTTCAATATTTTGATTTTCGGAATCAGCGCGTCAAGTTCTGTCTATATGGTGATTTTTAGAGTGATCTGAAAGTGTCAACATTTTTTTTTTTAATTGCTCTTACTCAAAAACTGTTTGTTTTTTTCTTTTATATATTTTTATTTTCGGAATCAGCGTGTCAAGATCTGTCTGTAAGGTGATTTTCAGCGTGATCTATCGTGCCAATCAGGTTTTTTCTTCTAAAATTGGTATAACTCAAAAACTGTTCGTTGTCCCTCTTAGATATTATGACTTTTGGAAATCGCCGTCAAGATTCTGTATGTAGCACGTTTTTAAAGTGACTATGGTAGTCAACGAATGCACATGCGAATAGTGAGATGTCAATATCAATGCAACTAATATACGCTTTGCTTCCACCGCCAGCCAACAGGCAGAACCCGCGGCGCCATATCGACCATCGGAACGAGTGGCGCGCGTTTGTCGGGCCAGGACGGAGCGCCACCGGAAACCGCGACCTGGAGTGAACCCCGCGGAACCGCCTGCAGACCATCGGCTGCGCTAACCTAACTTCGACCCGCTGACCTACCCTGCTGTTCCCGCACGGCGACTCGGCTGGGCGCGTGAACATGGAGCACGTGCCCGAGCGTGCGACGCGCGTTCGTCACCACGTGACGCACCTGCAGCACTACGCGTGCCGTATGGCCGTGCGGCCGGGCTTCGGCATCCTGCACTCGGCCGGCAAGCTGCTGCAGCAGTTCGCTGTGGACGCCTACACCAGGGTAGTGGGGAACCGGCTCGAAAACCTGAGCCAGCACCAGACAATGTTTCGCGCCGAAGTTATGCAAGGCCTGGTGGACCACCTTCACGGCGATGACCCGCGCGCTCGGTGGGCCGGCAGGTCGTGCTGCCCGCTACGTTCGCCGGCTGCCCGCGGGCCATGCAGCAGCTGTACCAGGACGCCATGGCCGTGGTCGCAAAGTTCGGTCCACCGAACCTCTTTATCACCTTCACGTGCAACCCACACTGGCAGGAGCTGACTGACAGTCTCGGACGTCAGCAGCGTGTGAAGCACCGACCGGACCTGGTGGCGCATGTGTTCCACCTGAAGCTGCACGCACTGCTGGAGGACCTGCGCGCAGGACAGCTGCTGGGCATGCCGCGCGCCGTCTTCACACCATCGAGTACCAGAAGAGTCCGCTGCCGCACGCGCACATCCTGGTCCTCCGCAGGTCGAGACAAGGATACGCGACGCCAACACGTCACCGCGCGTCTCCGCCGAAGCTGCCGGACCCGTACGCCAGCCGGCTGACGCCATCGTCGTCGCGCGCCAACCATGGTCACGGACCGGCGAGTGCGCCCGGCTCGGCCGTCCTGCGATGGCACCGGCACCTCTCCAAGCGCTTACCCCAAGGCTTTCCACCGGAGACCCTGATGCCAGCGACACGTACCCTTGAGCCGACGGGTACCCGCTTTACCGGAGGTACCCCGCAGAGCCGAGCGGTACCGCTGTACCGAGGCGCGACGACGGGCGCGCCACAGTCAACGTGCGCGGAGCCGACCTGGACAACCGCTGGGTTGTGCCGCACAACCCGACGCTGTGCGTCAAGTACGACGCGCACATCAACGTGGAGGTCGCCGCCGTCATCAGGTCCGTCAAGTATTTGTATAAATACATATACAAGGGCCACGACTGCGCACGCATGCAGCTGAACCGCATGTCGGACGGCGACGACCACCGCGACGCGCCAGCAGCAGACGAGATTGAGATGTTTCTCAACACTCGCTACGTCTGCGCGCCGGAGGCCATGTGGCGGCTGTTTGCATTTGAAATGCACCACCAGTCTCAATCGATCGTCCGTCTCGCCGTTCACCTGCCCGGCCGCCAGCAGGTGTTCTTCGCCGAGGGCCACGAGGCGCCCGCGCTGGACCGCGCGCAGCACGGCGACTCGCCACTGACTGCGTGGTTCACGCTGAACCTGCTCTCCGCAGACGCCCGCCGCCACCGGTATGCCGACATCCCGCTGCACTTCACCTTCAACAAGGGGAACAAGCGATGGCAGCCCCGTCGCCGCGGCGCTGCCGCCGTCATTGCCCGCCTGGTGTCTGTGGGCGCGTCCGACGTGGAACGCTTCCACCTGCGGATGCTGCTGCTGCACGTGGCCGGCGCGCAGAGCTACGAGGATCTCCGCACCGTCGACGGCCAGCTGTGTCCAACGTTCCGCGAGGCGGCGCGCCTTCGTGGCCTCTTGGCCGACGACACCGAGTGGGAGCGCAGTCTGGCGGAAGCCACTCTGTTCCGGATGCCTTACCAGCTGCGCCGCCTGTTCGCCACGCTCTGCGTGTACAACGCTGTCGGCGAAGCACCGGCTCTGTGGGAGCACCACGCCGCCTCGCTGACCGAAGACCTGCAGCGGCGGTTTGGCCCAGTCGCCGGCATGGCACGCGCTCGCCAGCACGTGCTGTGCATCCTGCGGGTGCACGGCCTGAGCAGCACTGATGTCGGCCTGGACTGGCCCGCGGACGACGCGGACATCGGTGACGAGCAGCTGCACGACGCCGCCGCGGCGGCCAACGTCGACGGCGACGACGGTGGAAACGACGTCGACGCCGCAGAAGCACGCCTCGCCACGCTATCGGCCGAGCAGCGCCGCATCGACGGCGCCGTACTCCGTGACGTGAAGGGGCGCACCGCGCCGCCGCAGCCGCGCGCGACGTTCATGTGCGCCGCGGCCGGCTGCGGCAAGACGTATGTCTACAACGTGCTGATCGCCCTGCTGCGTAGTCGGGGCCAGTTGGTGCTGCCAGTCGCCTGGACGGGGATTGCGGCCACGCTGCTGGACGGTGGACGCACCGTCCACTCGCAGTTCAAACTGCCCGTGCCCGTTGTCGACGACAGCACCTGCTTCGTCAGCGCAGCGAGTCCCCAGGCCGACACCATACGCGCCGCCAGCCTCATCGTCTGGGACGAGGTGGCCATGGCGCCATCACACGCGCTGGACGCCGTCGACCGGCTGCTGCGCGGTAACGCGGCGCCGTTTGGCGGCTGTCCGGTGCTGTTCGGCGGCGACTTCCGACGACAGATCCCGCCGGTCGTCCGCAACGGTGCGCGTGCCGCCATCGTCGGCACGAGCGTGCAGCACAGCACGTGCGTACCATGTTCCTGGAGAGGAACATTCGGGCGGATGCCGGCGAGCGCCACTTCTGCGAGTGGCTGCTGGCACTGGGCTGCCTACCGCCTGTGGCCGGCGGCCGCGGTGAGCACGCCCAAGGCTATAGAACAACAGGTTGTCTCGTTCCTACGTCACCAGCTCTACACTAGAATCTAAGGGTATAATACCCACACATGTTTAGCATTTACGCCTAGTGCTACAAAATAAATCAATTATATTCTTACGAAAAACTTAACAATAATGGTGACTGAATTCGAAGAGCGAAATAAAGCGAAACAGAGAACCATTCGGTATGGATTTTGCTGACAATCAGTGAATTCAGACATTTAATGTTCAAACATTATGGTTCATACGAAGAAACCATCCATATTCCAGATGTCGATTATGATCACTGTGGTTGCCATGGTAACACAAGCCTGCATGGCACCTTCGCTTCATTGGGCGCGCTGATTAGCGGCATTGGCGCTTGGTCAATAAAGGCGAAATCAGACGCTTAACACCGCAGATAAGCTGAAAGTGACCCCTAATGGAAGGCGTGCCGGGTTCCATAAAACCATTTCTTGAGCAAAAATTTGACTCGAATTTGTGCCGAAAACGACCCAGATATAATAGGCAAGGCCTGTAGGCATCCAGTGCTGTATCACTCTGAACGAATTATTTGTAAAAATGTTGGAAATGGTGCGCGACGCCGAATACCAGACGAGTGTGTCGCCATAGGCCAAACATGTTAAAGCCGCTCGCTTGGTAGAAAGTGATGACACACAGTCAAGTGTCCAGGCAAATTGAGGGGCTAGCACCCAATCAGCGCCAGATAGCGTCGTCGAAGCACGGAGAGCTGGTGGACGCCTCTCCCGGAGAGGCGCTGCAGCCGCAGCTGATTTGTTTCTCATCGGGCGGTGAGACTTCAACGTTATTTCCCGGAAGATAGATGACGGGAGGGGGCGCAGAGGGGCCTGGGTGGACCCCCCATGGACCCCCTCCACTCGAGCAGGGGATTTGATCCGGGAGCCTAACCCAACCCCCGAACCGCACCCCGGGAATCGAACCCGGGGCCTGCTGCGTGGCAGTCCGAGGACATACCACGGAGCTACCGGCCCCCCCGCCGCAGCCGACCGGCTCAGCAACCGGGCCATCCTCTGTCCACGCAACGACGAGTCGCTGGCCGTCAACGACACGGTGCTGGACGGCCTTCCCGGCCCGGTGACGGTGTACGACAGCGTCGACGACATGGCCGACGAGGCGGATGATGAGCTAGCCGATGCGGTACCACGCATGACGCTGCAGCCGTCTGACACCGGCCTGCCATTCAAGTTCCGGCGGCGCCAGTTCCCGGTTCGTCTCGGCTACGCCCTCACCATCGACAAGGCGCAGGGCCAGACGTTCGACATGGTGGACGTGTTTCTCCGTCGGCCCGTCTTCGTCCACGGCCAGCTGTACGTGGCTGCCACGTGTACGACGTGAGGCGGCGCTTCGCGTCAAGGTGGTCGCTGGTGCTCAGCAGGGTCGCCTCGCCGCCCCGGCCACCAGACGTACACACACAAAAGTCGTCTACCGGGAGCTGCTGCCCGCGTACGCCCAGCCCGCCGAGCAGCCGGCCGTCTTCTGGTCCCCCCCCAGTTTGGTCTGCCCGACAGACTTCGGCGTTATCTTCCCGCCAACTTTCTTGGGTCTCCTTCTGGGTCATCAAAAACGTGAGATGCAGTTTTAACTTATACCATGTGGCGGCCTTCTCGCGGCAGACTGTGTTCATACCGACAGCCACAGGAAGATGCAAAGTAAGTAGCAACAACAACGTCAATACAAAAGCAGCTCCCAGAGGTAATGCCATCTTTCGAGAACAATATTAGACTTGAAGGCTGAAGTTATGATGTACAACAGAACTTCAGGCGTTTGCTGCTAGTTTCATCTATCGACAGGAATAGTAAATTTGAAGCTATGAGTATACAGTACAGCACAACCTCTGTGACAGCGAGTAACGGAACTACATTTTTGAGTAACGATGCCCACCTCTGGCTATGCGGTACAGCATAACTTCGGGCGTTTGCTGCTAGTGCCATTTAGCGATAAGGATGTCAAATGTGAAGCTATACGGTACAGCATAACTTAAGGGGCGTTTGCTGCTGGTGCTGCCTAGCGACATAGATATTCGACTTGAGCTATACGGGCTCAGACCGGCTATTGATTTAATTTTTGGAGCGATTAATTCACGATTCTTTTCGGAACATAGTGACTCAATCACCGTTTGATTCATTGATAGCAATTTTGAGAAATAATCATTTCCGATTCAAAGATGCATAGGAAGTGGTGATTCAATTATTGTTTGATACAATATATTTTGATTGTACGATTGCAATTGACTCAATCAGAGTCAAATCAATAACCCGTCTGTATACGGCAGAGCATAACTTCAGGCGTTTGCTGCTAGTTTCATCTAGTAACGGGAATATTCTATTTGAAGCTATGCGGAAACCAAATGAGATAAAGAAAAATGCAAATAGGCACTTAGTAGCAAATTGTTAATAAATTCACGTAGTTTTTGTTGTTTTTCTCCACTGCTTTAGGTCAATGAGATACAGCACATTTTACCTTACTTTTTGAACCACCCGTAAAATATCACGCAAAATACACCCTAACCAGTTCTGACCCAGTCTGCTCGCCGTCACCACGCCCGCAACACAACGCTGTCAGCATGCTACCGAGCTGCTGCTAACTTGCCCAGCGCACCAGCACCCACCAATACAAGAAGCGCCCGAGAGCGCCAACAATGTGCCACGCCGTCACCCTTCTGCACCGCCATCAGCACACTGTCGTATCACCGCCACTCGTCCCGCGACGGACTGCACCGCCCGCGAAGGTGGGAAACGGTAAGGCGGGGGTTAATGTTGTATGAAGTGGCCCTGTGGCCAGGAATTACCGTCAAGGAGAGCCTCTGCTAGACAATTAAATGATTTTCCCATTTTCCTAATTTGTGTAAGAAATTGCGAAAGTTGTGTGATACCGCGAAGCGGCGCGATTTTCAGTTTTGTTTTGTGAATAGCTGGATTTTGACTGCTTCAAAGCTATTTAAACGATAAATTGCTATGTTTCCTCGAGTACCAGACTCACCATGTTAATGTAGGGGGCCGTGCCCCCTGTTGTCAGCCAGCCGGGCTGCGCTGCCGGCCGGTCGCCGTCCCCTCCCCGCGTGGCCGACCTTGGCCGGGCGGCGTGATTGGTTGCGGTCGGTGCGTGGGTTTTACTAGACGGTCACTGGACTGGATTGAACCGGGTCGGCGAGGTGTCGGCCGCACTGTGACTGGAGCGGACGCTGACGCTGATTTGCTGTGCCGGAGCAAAAAATTACAGAGTTGGCTATGAAACGGACGAAAGTCAGAACGGCGTCAACGGACAGCACGTCTACTTTAATACCAAATAAGTCTGTATTGAATAATGTGGTATCAACTGACATCCTTTGGGGGGGGACAAAATATATGTTGGCCTCACCCTTTTCGCTTGGGGGCATGGCCGGATTGCCCCCTGGATCCGCCCCTGCGAGCGGCAGATGGAGTGTTGTGTCATTCCCAGCGCACTTCGAAGTACGCTTTGCTGAGCACCTGAGGCATTCGTGCAATGCTGCGCTGACCAACCTCCCTGCGTGCAGGCTAGTGTGGGAAGAGACCCTGAACTCGGATGCGAGCAAGAGAGAGCAGACAGGCTCGAGGCTTCCTGAAAAAGTGGAGCGCCGAAAGCGACACTACAGCTATGACAGCTTTGATGGCTGATGTCACGAATGTACTTTGCAAGCTCCAGAAACAGCCCCAGAGGTCAGATGTGACCATGCCTCAGCCCTCAGGTCTTGACTCTTGGAGAACAGGAATACCGCTCTCAAGAAGCTTGCTCTGTGCTCGGAAGCCCCTTTCCCTGGAGGATGTGAGGAGCGACTGATGGTCTCGGGGACTGATGAAGTGATAAGAGATGGGAGACAACACTCTATTCACTTCCCACCGCGTGTTCAGCGCAGTCCGAGGAGAAGTGGTGGAGCCCACCAACAACTTCCTGGAACAGCGGCTCGATGTAGAGCAACACACAGTCGTGAAAGTCACGGTGAAGACCACGGATGCCACCACACATAGTGAGCTCATCGCTGCAATGGAGGGCCTCTGTGCCGGCCTGTTCGGTGGAAGCAGCGTAGCGGATATGGCCGCTGCCAGTGACGTCTGTGAACAATGACCCGCTCTCGAGCTATCAAAACGAGGACGTACACTACCGAGCGCCAAGCTGGTAGCCATGCAGAGCACAACCAGAGGTGTGTTGGGACGGCTCCTCTCAGCTTCGATATGCGTGACACCGCATAGCATAGCTACCGAGCGAGCGGTGTCTCATTACAACACCGTTAGAGCATGTAGAGCGATACTGTCAACGATCAAGGACCATCCGTATCAAGGACCATCCGTGGTAGCCGGCTGGCGCCTGCCGAGAGTGCGTCGCTGCGCCGGTGTGCGACGGTCGGTCGTCAGAGGCGTCTGCAGCGCATTGTGTCACAGCTGAGAGAGTGCAGCGCATTATGTCACAGCTGAGAGAGCATCGCTCGGGCGGTCTGACGTCTGAGCGGCAGCTTCCCGCCCGTCCTCTGCGAAAGACATCAGGGACGCATTCGTCTGCCTCAGGTTCATTAGTGTCACCTGCATGGACACTGGCAACACGCATGACGCCAGAGTGCTGCGGCGATCCAGCTTATGGCGCCAGATGGAGAATGGTAAGCTACCACAAGGTGAGGTGCAGTTTGGCGACCTGGTGGTGTCACTGACGATCGCCGGTGGCCCCGGCTACCCACTGCAGCTCCCCTGGCTCACGAAGGGCTACACCGGCACTCTTACGGAGCTGCAGCGCCACTGAAGTCCCTCCAGGGTGCCGGAACGGAGCACTGCTTCGGCCGCTACAAGGCATGGTGGCGCAGGCTCCTGAACAGGTCAGAGGTGGCCTACAAGTTTGTGTCCCCAACAGGTCAGAGGTGGCCTACAAGTTTGTGCCGGCCATGGCGTTCGCATGCGCGATTCTCCACATCGTGGAAAAGCAAGGCGACAACTTCCAAAACCAGTGGCTAGAGGCGTCGTCTGCAGATGCCGCCGAACAGCCCCCCGGCGACCAGGACCAGGCGGCCCGCGGGGACGAGTTCCGCATTGCCGCGGCCAGGCGCCAGCAGCTGTGCGATGCACTGTGGGCGCGACGAGGCGCGCGGTAGTCAGTTACAGCTGGTCCCGGTTCCTGCGGCTCGAAGTCAGACGACAGGATGGGACGTGTAGCGGCAGGCTTGCGGTTGAAAAGGGAATATAGCACCTTTAACATTAAGTTTTTTACTGAGAATAGCCAGATTGTCGGGTGTTGCTGAGAACACCCAAATCCGAAATTTTTCCTACAAAAACGACCTAAGGTTGCTGAGTTTTCAACGCAAAAAACCGTTTTGTCATAATGTTGGCGATATTTCAAGCTCACAAATCCCGTGACGTTTCGCATACGTCCATCAGTAGTTACTCCACTGTGATTGGCCACCGCACTTCGCTTTTTGAACCGTCCGCCCAGTATTTAGTTACCTTGCCGTCCCGCCCGACCGCCACCGACGGTCGGTCAGGCGCTCGGCCACTAGTGGTTCAACGCTATTGCGTGCCCCCACGGGCCAGTCCCTACCCGGCGCGAGCGAGCGCCGGTTCGACCCAGCCAGTCGCGCATTTCACGCCTACCGGTGCACCCATCTGCGTGCCGGCACAGCAGCTGTCACTGGGCGGGCGACAGTTTGCCGTTCGAATGCCTCTTGTGAACGAACAACTCGCTTTGGTACGCAAGATTGGTGTGAGTCACATGTAAAACATATTACTATTTTTCAAATTCAACAATTCTCGAACTTTTTTTCGCAAAAATGAATGCCAGGACCGTATCAGGGCATTCTTCATCATTTCTACAATACTTTCCCCAAGGTGCTATATTCCCTTAAGTTCAGAGCGCGCCAGGTGCAGCCGACGACAGGATGGGCGCGTGTAGCGCCGAGCTGCACGTCGGCTGCGGTCCAAGCGCGCGCGCTGATCTCGCCGCCTCCGACTAGTCAGCTGCAGCCGTATAGTAACCATGTACATGAACTGTGTCATCGAGTACCTTATGTCCTTTGTGTGCATGTTCGAAGTGACAATTGAGCTTTATTTTGTTTTATTTTTGCTACATTCAATGTTGAGACGTTTGTGTTACGATAACTGGTCTCGTGCGTTACAGATATCTTCTTGTTCATGTCCTAGGCATCGGTCTTGTGTGGTCAACGCTCGTGCCCGGTTGGATCTTAGGTGAGGTATGTTATAACGATTACTTTACACAAGGTTATAAGGCCTTGGCTTTACAGCAGGTTGTACTAATAAGGGGGGCATTTCGTCAAGCAAAGCATGTTCGCATTAACTATGCTCATCCAATAAATAACGAATATGCTGGTTGATGGGGGATCATGTTAAAAAAGCACAGTTTCAACGGTGCGGGAACAGCGAACTTCGATCCCCTTCCGGCAGAGGACAAGTTCCTCGCAACAAGGCAAGACGCGTCCGGCGCCCGGAGGCGCAGGTCTTCAAGAACAGGGATTTCGTGGAGAAATTCTTCCGAGCTGAAGGAACACTTAGGCCGCATCATGATGAATGAACGCGACTGCAGCTGGCGTAACACGTATGCCTTTCTTGTGGAAAAGAAAATCTGATACCTGATGCAAATTGACAAGATGAACTACATTGGTTCAAAGTGTTGATTGGCGGCTGGTCAATAAACTCAGTAAATATGGCATTTACAAATGTGTCTACTAAAATATTGACAGACATTGACGGAATTAGGATGGTTGTTCTATAGCCTTGGTTACGAGCCATTGCAAAGTTTGTTCCGAGTGGTAATGTGAATCGGGCCTTGCAGTCGTTACTCTATATGGTCGCTCCATTGAGTGGTGTCAGTTGTAACTCTTTTGTCAGGCAATGCTGTTGACATGGTATCCCGTTTCTGTACGAGTAACTCGTACTGTCCAGCCTTGAGCCGTGCTGTGTGACTGCACGGCTGTCCCGTGTGTCCCGGCAGGAGGCTGAACAGATCAGACAGATGGTGCCGCGGCCTACCGAGGCCACTCCGCCGCAGCGGTCATCACGTAATCGGGTCATCGGTGTTGCAGCGGTCAATCACGTCCATCGGTCATCGGTGTTGCAGCGGTCATCACGTCATCGGTCATCGGTGTTGCAGCGGTACCGCGTCATCGGGTGGTCGTGTCCGTCGCCCATCCGGCCCGTGGCGTCAGCAGTCCGGGACATCGGAAGTGCCACTGTTCTGCCCTTCCCCTGCCGAGGCTTCTGACGACCACTGGCGCAACGCCAGGTAAGTGGAGCTTACTTATTTTATCAGTAGAGGCAAAACACGATATTTTGTAATTTTTCCTGATAATACCCTATCTCAACTGTTGTTCAAATTGGTATCATGAGTAAGAGTTGTTTAATCCTGGCCCTAGAAACGTAAAATACCAGTTGCGTGAATATCTTTTCTATCTGACTTCCAGTTCCAAGTTATAGCTTAAGGCATTTCTTCAAGGTCACACTGCAGAGGTATTTTTTAGGCAAAAATAGTTTATTTGAGTGAAGCAAATGGCCTAAGATTTGAATTAGCCAAAATTACATGACTGAATAAGTGACAATGGAACGGACATTCTACTTCTGGCTTTGGCTGCGTGACCTTAAATGCATTGACCTAGTGACTCGGTGATCTTTTATTTGTTTACCTACACCTTTATTTTATATTTTCAGCTCTAATTTATATTTTCGCTACTATTTGCCCATACATTGTCTGATAAAAACAGAGCGTTTTTCCTCTAAATTCCACTGGAGGTCACCAAAGGTCTAATTTAGCAGCTTATGGGTCTGTCCACCAGAGACCTTAAATATCGCAGGAACTATGAAATCTGGAAACAAACAAAGAAATATAAACATCTGAAATATGCAATCGTGTTCTATAAATAATTATCGATCAGTTCATTCGTTTATGTTCTATAAAGAATAATCGATCAGGTCATTCGTTTAGGATGGAGAGCCTAGTTCAATTCTGTGGGTTTCGAACCGGTCAGTCAAAAATTGTTGCTGTGGCACAACTGCATACTTTTTGGACTGGGGTAAAATGACCTGGTATGGTGAGGTGAGCTGACCTGAGATAACGCAGTCAACAACTGCACAGAATGTGGGTAATTGATGACCAAACAGTTGTACAAAAACACTATCCTCGAAAACCTTTGTTGGGGGGTGGGCGTCCAAACAGCACGGGTTAAACATGCGACGAATCGTGATGTAACTTATTGGGTCTCATGACTGCTGTTGTACCAACAACGTTAAATAGGATTCCTTAGCGGACACTGTTCTTTTAAATCTGTATGTTCTTATAGATCGGCGCAGCGCGGCGCTGAAACCGAGGACCGCCGGTGACGTTCGTGACCTGTTACGGAGCGTTGACACAAGATACAGTCTCCTGTCCAGTCAGGGGCAGGAGACCGGCCGGCCGGCACCATTCGGCCACACCTCCTCCCAAGGCCGTACAAGAACCTCCGGCAAGGAGAACCTGCTACCGACGGAGGGCCTCAAACGCCGCCGGCAGAGCTGCGGATCGGGACCCGGTCGTGCATACGGCGAGCCCAGCTCGGGCTGCAAGTCCAGGCGTGTGCAATAAACGCGTGATGAGGTGGAGGTATCGCATGTCTTTATATATGCGCATTTTTAGTGAATTTGTGAACCTATGTGAATTAGCTTAGTGAGTTACTTGTGATGTCCATACTCTGCAACTCTGCGATGTGGGAATGCTCTGTGATGTGTACACTTGATGTAACGGCTTGTAATGTACGCGTAAAGCTTAGTGATTTGTATATGCTCCATATATCCGTATATGGAGAATGCTAATCGGCTATGCATATATTAACGGTGGCAAATATGCATGTGATTTTGTTGCTGGTTTCAACCGGTTTGTTAAGTTAACTTTCCTTGATATTTCGCTACAAATGTGATGTTCGAACAGTTAGCGGAGGATGTGCTGAATGCTAAT
Organism: Semibalanus balanoides; assembly: GCA_014673585.1. NCBI lineage: Eukaryota > Metazoa > Arthropoda > Thecostraca > Balanomorpha > Balanidae > Semibalanus > Semibalanus balanoides. The sequence continues at coordinate 138,468 of VOPJ01010238.1, forward strand.
CGGGATGGGTAGGTAAGAGCGTGCGCCAACAAGAGGCAGATAACAACGCGGCGTGTATTCGGTCTGCCGCCCGTCCGTCGTCTCTCCAGCCGCGTGCATGTTATACGTCGCGAGGTTACAGCACTGCTGTCTCCCAATCACCGATCTGAGTAACGTTATTGTAGTCATCGCGGGCGTCTACATTATTCCAGGCATATTCTCGAATCTCGATGTCAGGCTTCAGAAGCAAACATTGTTTTATCGTGTTTGCGAATCCAGTTGTGCGCTTGCATTGATGTGCATTAGTGCGTACCAGTCCCGCACTTGGGCTGCGCTTCCATTTTGTTTGTGATTTGATGATCACGTGATTTATATGTGTGTAGCAATAAAGTATGCTGTTGTCAGCTTTCATGTCGTGGTTTTTGCTTGTATTA
>VOPJ01010239.1:0-95003 GCA_014673585.1 Semibalanus balanoides
TCATGTCAGGCGAAACTGTCGTCCCGTAGTATCGATCCTTGTTACATGTACAGTTTCCGAGTGTTTGACGTTCAAGAGCGATTGCAAAGGGTATTTCCAGGTGGCATGTGTGAGTCTTCTGCTGAGATTATGACCTCGACTGACCTTTTCCTAGGTCGACCGAGGTCAATGACCTCCGATGATCTCATATGACTTTTTTGCTGCTGGCCTTTTGCTATTACATATATCATTGTATTATGTCTTGTAGAGCGAAGGGGAAACGATGATGTCGGTTGCCTCCTCTGAACGCCACTGATCGTCAACGTCTTTTGCAGGTTATCAAACTCACCAAACACTGCACCAACAGCTGCTCTGAACCTGAATGCGAAACTGAACACGTCAAACGACGTCAGGGCCAAATTGGTTGGCATAGCAGAGATAATGATGAATGTGATCATGGTACAACTGCCGGCAAGAAAAGGCTGACTATCCATCGTGGGATCAACAGAGGCAGGAAACGCTACAGCTGCGATGTCTGTGGAAAAATGTTCACTCAACAGCTCCTTCTGACCAGTCACAGTTGGATTCACACTGGGGAAAAACTTTACAGATGTGACGTCTGTGAGAAGACGTTTGCTCATCAGACCAATCTGACCCGTCACAATTTGACGCATACTAGCGGAAAAAAACTACATTTGTGCGTCTGTGGGAAGACTTTAGCTCAACCAAGCGATCTTACCAGTCACAAGTTTGGATTCACACTGGGGGAAAAAAACCCTACAGATGTGACGTCTGCGGAAAGATGTTTACTGGTCGGAGTAATCTGCGCCGTCACTGCCGAATTCACACTAAAGAGACACCCTACAGATGTGACATCTGCGGAATGATGTTTAATCAACAGGGCCATCTGACCGATCACTGTTTGATACACACTGGGGAAAAACCCTACAGATGTGACGTCTGCGAGAAGATGTTTACTCAACGGGGCAGTCTGACCAATCACAGTCTGATTCACACTGGGGAAAAACCCTACAGATGTGACGTCTGCGGAAAGATGTTTACTGTCGGGAGTTAATCTGCGCCGTCACCCGCCGAACTTCAACTAAAGAGACACCCTACAGATGTGACGTCTGCGGGAAGATGTTTACTGATCCGGATTCTCTTCGGCTGTCACCGCGGAATTCACACTAAAGAGACACCCTACAGATGTGACGTCTGCGGGAAGATGTTTACTGATCCGAGTAATATGCGCTGATCACCCGCCGAATTCACATAAAAGATGAGACGGACAGCGGGGGTAATGCTACACTGTTCGGAGCTACTATAATCTGTTCTTCTGTAGTACTATGACCTGTCACCGCCTGATACACATATGGTAGAAGCATTACTGAGACGACTGCGGGAGATGTTAACTCAACTGACCCGTCACCGCCGGTTACAGAAGTACGAAATATACGATACAAATGTGCCACGTGTGAAATGATATTGAGAGGCCGGATGGAGAGGCGCTAAAAGCCTTTCAGGTTTATCGACTGTAGCAAGCGAAATTGCAGCAACCTAACGCGTCACCTGAATTGACTCGCAGGGGAAAAAATTATTGTGGCTTTTGGGACTACGGGGGATGTTGTTTCCTGGAAAAAGCAGTTTGACGCAACATCTCGGTGGACAGATTCATTTTTATTTGTGGGCGAATATGGTGATATGTTGTTTTTGAGCTGTGTTCGCCTAAAATTGTTGTGTATGTAATTAGTTTATATAAATGCGTATTTAAATGACTATTACTTTTTAATGTGCGTTTCGTGACAAACGCATTAACCCTCGCGCCGACGGGGGTCTGAGCCAACTTAGATCCGACGGGGGGCTGATAACCGCGCCCCTTCAGAGATATAGAAAACTACGCAACATAGCGAGAAGCGATAAACGGCGTTAGGTAGGTCGTGACGATTAATAGAGCAAATACCAGGGTTGGCAAATTTAAGCCAGGTTCTGGTTTAAACCGGTGTAAACCATGGTTTAAACTGGCTGCCTTAAATCACTATCAATACCTTTTTTTATTAAGCGGCTTTTATTACATATTTATAATAAAAGCCACTCACGTAAGCTTGCCGTAAAATCAATTACCATTTCAATATTGATGGTATGTCTGTACCCCTAAATTTTAAGACTTATTTTTCTTCGGAAAAATGCAAACAAAATAAAAATTGTCAAGCTTCATGCCGTTTGACTTAAAGATGCAAAATCAGTACCACGCGCGGTGCCAGGCCCCAAATCAGGCCCAAAGGGTATGAAGGTGTGTCTAAGCTCAGGGTTGCAGGTCTCATGTCGGGCTGAACGCAAGGTCGGGGGGTTAGGTGGGTGGGTGCTTCCACATGTGGCCGTGCTTGATGCCGGTGCCAACGCATTTATATGCGGTGGCGGTTGAGTTGCCGTTTTTTATACATTTTTGCATTTATTTAGTTTCGTCCCCAAACTTTCTATATCTCACAAATCATCTCACACAATTGCTATATTTTTCATATAATATATCGAATTGATGTGTATGAACGTGTCCAAAGTTTCGCGTTGATAACATTACTAGGCTTTGAGTTATCGTGAAAGTTTATCAGGTGGGCAATATTTGTATTCCCCTCCGGTCAATGTCGGGTTCGCAAGCTCCATCACTCGATGTTTTGCCTTAAGGAAATATGGCAGCATTATAGATTACGTAGTTTGTTAGTATTAACCCGCGCGTTACTTGGGTATATTCTGTAACGCGACTACTGGGGGTATTTATAGCCCCCTTCTGATCTCCGAAAACTACTGGACCGATCCGAAAAATTCGAACGACTTTCGAAAACTATACAAATTCATCCAAGGGAAACCTAATATTATTTATCCCTCAGGGCACCGATGGACGTCAACAGGTCACGTCAAATTAAACAGTTTGACATGTGCATTCAAAGTCCAGTGGTCGGCATCATCGCGCAAAAATGCGATTTTAGACGCAAAATAAGTTGTTAATTCGGTATGATGCATACATCTGACGCTTCTAATTACCATTCTAAGCTAGTTTGGACCTTGGGAGGGGTCAAGGTCATCCGAGTTCTCGAGGTCAAACTGAAGATTACGGTCGTTAGAAGTTGTAACACATGTTAATGGGTTCTTCTATCAATTACAACGCAATAAATGGCCTTAGAACATGTTTTGTTATGCAAAGTGAAGAAAAAAGCAAAAGAAAAAGAAAATGCAACTTTTTCTTATTGTTATACAGTAAAGATGGTCTAGTTTTGTCTTTGAAAGGTTCTAACTCAGTCATTTGTGAAGATATTGACTTCAAACTTGCTACACACATTCATTCATTCATGGGGATCATCTCAATTACATATATTCCGTTTTTTGCAAATTCAAACTTTTTTTGAAATTTTTCGAAAACCCCAAAAATGTCTGGATTTCTCAAAATTTTGAATAAAAAAATGGAAAATCCCAGATAGCAGTTTTTATAGCATAACTTATTACCTGTCGTTTGGTGTATCACAATTGAGTTTATCTTCTAAAACTGTACCTTTGACAGCGTTTCCCGTAAACCCCCATTTTTCAACAAAAAACGCAGAACATGACGTCTTTCTGACGTCATTTCCGGTTGACCTATCATAGCCTCATCTTTTTCATCGAGCAGAATGTGTCAAATTGATCTGGGACAAGATACTGAAAGTTTGGTGACGATACCTATGTTGGTTTAGGAGATATTGCAGAATAACGGGAGGGGGCTATAAATAGCCCCCCCCCCCCCAGTAACTCGCGGGTTAATAGACGCCGGTAATGATTGTTTTTACGTCGCACCCCGTTCGCTTTATGCGGTCAGGCCTGCTTATACTGGTCAGGCCTGCTTTAGGACCTATTGATTAACCCCATTCCTGGAGGGATGAAAAGTATACGAATCTGTCGGGGGGGGGGCTTATTCGGCCCCCCTTCACATCTCGGCTGCCATAAGAGCTAGAAAATGAAACTTGGTATGTGGTTAGAGTCGCCAATGAACTATATTTTGTCAAGTTTTGGTGACCTTGGGTCACTATCTTCGAGGTTAAATGACGTCATCAAAAGTCATGTTTGTCAAAACATTATATTTTTAGGAAACCTTGCCATTATCTCGGAAACTATGGCAGGTAGGAGGAATCCTAAAAAAGTAATGTAAAGCTGTTTTAATTGTCTTTTGCCTTTATGGCATCACAAATGGCCTCAGGTCAATGGTTTGGGCTGTAGAGGTCAACCAAAGTTAAAAAACTGTTTTTCAGCAAAAATGTGTTCGTTAATTATTTTTTATCTAAAACATACAGAGCACTTATGTTGATACCATCATGTTTCTCTCGTCATTGCGGTTCGAATCATACCAATTTGGTCAAATCGAAAATTTGACCTCGGGTCAAGGTCAAGGTGACATAACTCGGTCAAAATACATATAAAATGATGCGTATTGACGAGACAAACGTTTTGAGACCATTTGCGTGTCTCTATGGTGTTTCTGTCACGAGTTATTGATAAAAAGCGTTCTTTCAAAAGGTCACTGACTAAAAAAATAATCCTATTCATCAAGAAGGGCCTAAGATTACATGATACTGAAATAATTGGATTGATACAATATGTTAAAGCATCGTTTTTCATTTTTCACCCTATATTTATATTGGAAGGTTAGCATTTGACCTGACAGACATCAGGTCATCAAATATTTAGATATCACCCTGATTTTTTCAAAACATATTTATTGGCATGTTTTCTCTTACATATATTCCGTTTTTTTATACGTCATGAATATAAAAAACTTGTATCATTTTGTGAAAAAAATCAAAATTTTCGGATTTTGAAATTCAAATTCTTGAAATTTCGAGATTGCCATCTGCAAGAACAATCAATTCTCTACCGATGTCTGTTTTCTCTTACACGTCCCTTCAACACACAACTCTCCACGAGTGCTTAACCATGCACAGATTTTGTGTCAAAACGGCCGAACACGCCCCCATAAAAACTGTCTTGGACCCCCTCCTAATGATTTAATTTGGGACAAAAGTACACCATTCTATGCGCAATGAAATGATAGGAAAATTCAGCAAGTTTGAAGATTGTGAGTTGAGTTATGAATTAACTGTACGCAAAAAAACCTCATGGGTGGGTACGATTCGCTCCCCCCCCCCCCCGACAGTAATAGTGTCAACACAGCTGCCAGGTTTTTTTGACCGATTTTAACGCAAAGTAATGGGAATCATAGAGATTGAATTGAAGATTGACATATGACGGTTAGTTTTTGTCATTCAAAAATCATAGGCGTTTGCAGGTCACTACATATGGGGGTAGGTGAAAAAAAATGCATAGGAAACAATTGTTGTGGTTTTTATTTTTGGAATATATGGAAATTGTTGCCTTTACTGTGACATCAGCCAAAATAGTTATTAAGCAATATTTTTATCCATAGGTGGGTGCAGGTTAAGAAACAGGGAGGGCGAAAATAACATTATTAAACCAAAGGGAGTGGATGACAAACAATATACATAAGTTACTGGCACATATAGTCCCGTTTGTATGTTTTAACTTATCATAGGCGTGTCCAGGATCCATATTAGGGGAGTAAGACCCTTTGCTAGGAGTATTTTCCGTTAATATAGTGCTAACTAGTCAACAGTTATTTTTAACTTGCGACGTCAATTCAAATTTGTTATCCGACTTCTTACCCTGCCTTGAGTCACTAATTATCCTAAAATCGTTCGTAGAGTATCTGGTGCGTGTTTCATCTCAAAACTGCAGTATATTATTTCATTGTGGGCGCCAGCATCTTAGTTTCCTTGCAATAATATGACCACTTTTCTTCGATTCTTGAGCGCGCCACTGCCAACAAATGATTTATTATTCTCCCCTTGCAACATATGTGCATATATAGTTAAAATATATATTTTTATACGGCCGTAATCGCTGACATATCGTAATCATTATGTTTAGTCACCCTTTCCTGTTCCTGAACACGCCCCTGGAAGTCTATATGACATCCAAATTAATGCAAAATAATCGGAAGGAGAATTCTATCTCTTGCATCTCAATAGTTATAAATCTCCATAAATTGCCTATAATGACTGCCCCAGCCAAACGATTCAAAATATTTCTGGAAACTTCCCTCTTTTCAATCCCTGAAACCGCCTCTGCCGTGCAATAGTTCGTGGTATTTCAATGAACAACTTATTTGAAACTTGATTCCAATCAAAATTGAACATTTTGCAACCCTTTCATGCTTAATGCAGTTGAGAGAAGGCCCATGAAGAACGCATCTCCGTGATTATTGCTAAATGTCGCCGAAAAAGCCTACCAAAATCTGGTCCTAGAGCCGCCTCTGTTAAAAGTATGAACTCTATTTTTCACCATTATATGCGGAAATCGATTTTAGGACATATGCGCAACATCTACGTAACTTTTAACTAAGGAAAGTGTTTTTAAAACGTTTAGCAATGCATTAGGGAGCAAAATCCGATGATTTTTTATTTATTTAGATGAACTTTTTCTGGGTGATGCCCCCCCTTATGGCGACAAAAAACTAAATCCTAGATCCACCAATGGGGCCCACGATAATTTCATAAATTAATTTCTAACAAAGAGTGCAAGCGATGAGAGTGTTCTTCACTTGTTGCAATGTCTTAATTTGGCCCATTTGCCATTTGAGGCCAAAATGGAGGTACAAACTGAGACAAACTGAGATAAAAAAAATGTTCGATGTCGCTCGGACAGGGAGTATTTCCGGTGCTTTGGAAACGTGCAAATGTCGTGCCGATTTTTAAGAAGGGTAGCGTTAGGGATCCGAGCTGTTACAGGTCCGTGTCGCTGATTCCTCTGTTCGGAAAGGTACTGGAGAGAGTCGTTTATTTGAGCTTGATATGTCACGTGATCCTGTTATGTCGTCGGCGCAACATGGTTTTGTGCCCGGCCGCTCCTGTGCGACTAATCTGGCATCGATGCTGAGCACTGCCTGGGAATCATTGAAGAACGCTCCAAACGCCACTGCATTTTATAGCCGACTATTTCCCGGCGAGCCTTCCAAAGTAAAACATGCTCTCCTAATCCTTAAAACTGAACAAATTGATACGATAATCTCGGGTTTGTGCATTGCAAATGCGTTGCACTTATATCTAGAAAACGGCATCAATGCTAGTAGTTTAACGGGGCAGTGCTTCGGCCCGTGGTGTCGGGCTAATACCTCGGGTACTCCGAGGGAGGAAATATATCTGCATTATTGTTTCGCCATGTATAGTCAACGATTCTGTCAATTGGGATGTCTCTGGGTTTCTGATGTAACGCGGATGATGAAAATTATATAGGAAAATTTGTAGTCACTCCGATGCCAAAGTTCTTCAGGATGATCTTAACAAGTTAATCAGTGGTCAAAAAAGTGGAAGTTGAAGTTTAACTCAGCTAAATGTAAATCGTTTCGAATGACATTGAAAACAAAGCCCATAGATACAACTTACCAATTATCGACGGGGCTTCGATCTACAGCACGTTGAGGAAAAATTCGGGACTCGGAGTTTATTCTTGAATACAAAACTTACATTCGGACCACACGTAGATAGTTCAGTAAAAAATATAACAGAGCTCTTGGCGTGCTCATTCGATCATTCCAAAAAGCCAGCCCCAGAGGACACCTCAATGATCGATCCGTCATCGCTTCATACTGTGCGTAGTTGCGCTCAATTTGGAATATTTGTTGCGTGAATTTGGAGAGGCCGCGAGCGCGTTCCATCCATGTCGAATTCGATATGAAAGCGATAGACAATTAAAGTTTTTAAGTGGCTCACGCTGCAGGTGTACTCTCAAATCATCGTCGCTTTTGTACTGTGACTTACTGAACTTTTACTTAGTGACCCCCCCCCCTCTGTCTCTGGCGATATAACTCAATTACGATATCATGTTTTTGGCGTAACGTTTTACACGGCAAAGTCCGTTCATCATTTTATTAGAGTCATTCTCACTCATGTACCCTGCCGCGCCACCAGACAACAATCCTCGAACCCTGGTTCCACATTCCATTATGCTAGGGTGTCCATATGAGAGGAGGGTATGTTTGTGAGACTATAACCCAGACTGACAAATAGGGGCTGTAGATAAATGTTCCACAGTGGACCTGTTCTTGAACACTCTCTTATCATTCCGTGGCAAAGTAAAGTCCTATGTGGCCTTTCATTGTAAGTAGGTTACTAATGTGATATTATATTTGGTTTTGCACTCGAGTCAAAATGTGATAGGGTATGCCTGTGTGTAACTAATTGTTACTTTATTTACATGTGATTTTATGCTCCGTTTTATTTGGTATTTGTCTTCATTTTTGGTAATTTATAGTTTATTCATTTTTTATTTTTAATTTTATTTTACTAATTCATCCCATAATTCATTTTTTCGCATTTATTACATGTAATATTTTAAATACAATTTGTGCTATTCACCAACTTTAATCTCGCTTTATTAGTATACGTGTCTATTTTCAGTGGATTTTTAGTATGTCTATGCGTTGTTTGTTTTATCCATGTGACTTCGCCCATCTCCATGGTTTATCCGTCGGCGATTATGCCAAATAATAAATAAAATAACTAAATAGAGATAAAAACTTCCCTGGAGCCCACCCGTCGCAAGTGAAGCGGCAAAAATTGTATATTCAACTTTGAGGCATAGGTATGAAAAATCACTTAGGAGGGGTCACTATTGGTGCACTGAGGTGGTGCAATTTTTTGCTGCACACTTTATATCTAGATGATACCATGACCGGGGATCACTTATAAAACATGCATGATATAAACATGTTGTCAAATGTTAAGAAAAACATATAACTTAATTTTAAGTATCAGACACAGTTGTCAGAACCTTAACCTTTCACTAGAAGTGCAGATGTCTCGGATAAAACATGTCTGTGGTGAGTCTCTGTGAACATTAATATCGACCTTTTTCAAGATAAAAATGTCCCTTCTTAACCCGCGCCCCACTGGGCCTCTGCATTTCCTTCGCCCGACTGGGGGGGGGGGTGTTTGAAACACGCCTCACTCGGGCTCCCATGGCACGTACAGACCAAATCAAAAAGACATTGATTAGAAACGTTATCAAAATCTTTTCGAACTATTCAGACTGTTTTTTCGCTCACGTCAAAACTGACAGGTCACCAGAGGTCATAGAAGGTCAAATTTTTCACAAGTTATAGGACATCGCTCCAGAACCCCGCAAATATCTCGGAAACTATGCTACATAGAGAACAAAGTTCAAAAAGACAATCGCTAGCCAATGAACTTTGCAATCGGACATGTATGGGGTCCTGCAAAAATGACCTCCAAAGGTCATAGTTTAGGGTCTGGAGGTCATTAAGTCAAAAAGATGATTTTGGCAAAAATATATCGTGATAACTTCCTTTCTTACTAACAATGATAAACTCCAATTCATGTTTACGTCGATCGTGTTTGTCTGTCAAGTGCGCTTTGAATATGTACAATTTTTATTAATGTTAGGTCAACTTGAAAAAACAAAAATGACCTCAGGTCATAAGGTCCAGAGGGTGTGTGACGTCCAACAAAGGTCATGTTGCATATCAGTAGATAGTCTTGACGAGAACAACAGCACTGGTGTACAGTTGCAGTTTCTTCATAATCTTCATTATGGCCAGGTTATTGACCAAAATGTGTTTTGGTGACCTCGGAATGACTCAATGACCCGTAATGTTCCCTGAGCAAAACATGCACTTGATATCCATAATATCATATTATAACATCATCCGAAGAAATGGGACTGATATCGTCGACAAAGAAAGCTTTGGATTATTTCTCCACTTGACTTATAATGGGGAGCATCGCAAAATTGACCTGACCTATAGGTCTGAATGACCGATACAAATCCAAGATACATTTTGTAGAGTGCCTATTGCCTTATGTAATCCTAAACGTTTGATATCGAATCCGCTTATAAACTGTAGTCATGCAACGACCGCAAACGTTGTTATGTAGGTAGGGTCAGGTTGACCTGCCTGGTGACCTGACCTGACCTGACACAGAACTTGAAATTTGCAAAATGTCGAAAAGAATCATGTGAATTAGTTATGCAAATTTGGGGCGCTACGCGCCGCCGTTTTTTCGTATCTTGAATAAAACATGAGGGGGGTGATTTCAAACACCCCCGCAGTGGGGCGCGGGTTAAACACGGATCGAAGCACACTATTCAGGCGCCTGTAATGAGTTCCTTTTCCGAATGTACTATTTTTAATGTTTCTAGGCTAATTGGACATTTTACTTGCATATTTGATGTTCAGAACTGTATATTAGTGAAAGTAAAATATGACAATTATGGCCACCCACAACACAATGTGTAAAAATTAGAAATACATTATCAGCTTCTAAAGAAGTAACCATGGGTGTTCCCCAGGTCTCGATATTGGGTCCAATTCTGTTTATCATATACATTAATGATTTTCCTAAGTTAAGTGCTGATATGACTTGCTTATCATATGCTGATGACACTGCAATTATATTCAGAGATAACAATATCATTAACCTTCAAATAACTGTAAATGCACTTTTAATGCGTATCACTGACTGGTTTTGTGCAATTTTCCTTTCATTGAATGTCTCAAAGACATATACCCAACATTACACAACCCGTTCCTCATAATTCAAACTTGATGTGAAGCTTAACAACATACCAGTAGAATAAAATCCTAACATAAAATATCTGGGAGTGGTAATAGATAAAACGTTTAAGTTTACAAAACATATGGATTATATATCTACTATTGTTAGCAGAAACATTGGAATCATAGCAAGAGTAAGGTATTACATAGACAAAAGAACTACGCATCTTCTGTATAATAGTTTAATTCTTCCATATCTGAATTATTGTTGCATGATCTGGGGTGTTAACTATGGTTCTCAGCTTGATAGGCTGGTGCCTGGTGATTTTACAAAAGAGGGCTGTGAGACTGATATAATATGTATGTATACCCCCCACATAGTTCAGAGCCAATCTTTAAACAATATAATATATTTAAGTTAGCTGACATAGCAAAATCACAGATGCTAACTGTGATGCATAATAGGGTGTGTCGCTAGTCAAGATTCAAAACGGCCCTATGATTTTCTTTTGCCCTGAGGACCCAGAGAACGATACTGAAGTTCGTTTTCTCCAAATTCCTAAACAAGAGCGGCTNTTGACAAATTATATGAGGACAATAAATCATGGTAAGTACCTAGAAATGGGGCAAGATTTTAAAATCCCAAATCATGTCCGATCCAAAGTCTGATCCAGTACGACAGTGTTGACCAAAAAGTGTTCGATGAGTCAAAAGCGACAGCAATAGACAGGTGCGTGACATTATTTCTCATTATTAGCATGCAAATAAATATGTTAGGATATTGGTTGCAAATTTTGTGAAAATAATCATCTGCTTAATATTGATGGGCCGGACTGGGCATGGACCTCAATAGATGAATATGATTTTGGGTAAATGGTGTCTGGGCATGGTGTTCAATGGGTTCCGGCTGGGCTGGACTTGGGGTTTAGGCACCCATTGAACACTATGCTTGAAATATTGTTAATTTAGTGGCAACAACATTATATAATAGCTTGTTTCAATAAATGCCTGTGATCGAATAATATACTGTTATTTTTCCTTCCATGATCAATGAACGAAGCGAAATAGTGCAGTAGCTGCAAAGTTATTACCGTCCGTGTACGAAAGCTGTGTTCAACAATAGTACAAAAGTTGTCTAAAAATCATACTCTTAATACTCGTACATAAATGTATGGGAAACAATATTTCCACACTCTTAGTCGATGGTGGAACAGATCAACGGAACATTGCGCGACTCAAACCACACACAAATATGACAGAGTCAGCCGCCCCACGCCACAGCCAAGGACCACCAGCCCGTACACCGGAGCGTTTTGATACGGTTGTGTTGGTTATGTATGGCTTTGCGGATGTGTGAGTAATGTGTATAGTGTGGAGTCTTGGTAAGCGTCGAGAGAGTAGGCATCACAAAATGTTCGTGATATTGATTTGCACGACAATTGCTTATTTTCGAAGCTTGTACACCTCTAATCGAATCACACGTTGCAATAATTTATTTTAGATTCACTTCACCCAATTTTAATGAATTGCTTAGAAATAAGTGTTTTCTTACCCGCGCGCGTAGGGGTCTCTCGCCGAACGCGCGGCGTAGGGGCGGGGGTTAAATATTACCCCCCCCTCTATTCCGAACCATAACCGCAGCGTGAGGAAGGCGGCGATCGGAAGAGCTCTCAATGAAACGACTCGAATGCATACCCGAAATTTTTCAAGTTAGGTCAATGTAAGGTCCACGGTCCCGGTTCAACATAAGAAAATTCGAGTTAATTGAGTTAATGGTTTATACTTTCAATTAAAATCCTTTTTGATTAAGAAAAGACTGCAATCGCCATAGCTTCTCAAAGGTGTAATACAATTATTGCATTAAGTAAAGTGAAATTGCATGCAAATGTCAAGGTCAAAGGTCAGGTCAAAAAAGGTCACTGTCACGAAGAGGTCAAATAAAGCCTTGTGACACAATGTTTTTATGGGTCATTTGCACGTCAAGATCGATAGAAAAGTCATTAAACACTTACCCCGGTCAAGGTCAAGATCAGGTCATCTAAGGTCAAAACTGAAAATCTGACGATCTGAATAAACAATGCATGTTTTCTATGGTTAAGTTTTGTCTCATAACAACAAAAATGACATCTTATATATCTGTATCAGGTCAAAAGATCCAAAAAAATCGTTATTTTGAAAAATTATGAACATTACCTACTTATGCTTGGAGAAGCAATCAGTCACTGAAAAATGAAAGCTATTAGCGTTGAAAATTCGGTCCTGGGTATTTTTTTACACTTGGTTTCATATATCTATATATATAATATTCCGGTTTTTTTTAGGGATACCTTTGAAATTTTTCAATTTGGGGGCGAAAGTTTTTTTTTGATTTTTTTGGGTCAAAAACCACATTTTGGAAATCCCGAAGAGTTTGCCATCTTGTTAGAAAATTAAATTTCCCCTTTCCTATAACAATTATTGCTTTGCGAATTTGCTTTAAAGGCTATGTGTTATCTACGATGCATCAAACATTTATCGTTATTCAACCAAAAATGGCATGACATGACGTCATTAAAACGTCATTATCTCCCAAAGTTCTCAACTTATTTCGATGATTTTTTTTTAGGTAGACGTCAAATTGATGCTGAATAAGGTACTGAAACTTTGACGTCGTTCTTGTAACCGTTTTCAAGTTATTGCGGAAATACGTGAGGGGGGTAATATTTACCCCCCTACGGCCGCCCGGTTAAATAACATTTCACTGTGTGACAATTATAATAGTAACCTCATATATTTAAACCAGTAAAGCGCTATAGTTGGCGATGAAAGGGACGTAGCCAAGGGGGGCCACGGGTGCCATGCCCCCTCCCCCCCTGAGCGAAATAAATTCACACTAGATAGAATGAGATTCTCTGAAAACCCGACCATACCCCTCCCCCACCCGGTCAGCAGCATATGGCTGAGGAGCAAAATGTTATTTTTTAGACGTGGCCCCCTTGAGCAAAATCCTGGTTACGTGCCTGGGCGATGAACGAGCGAGCGCGAACGAAATGTATCGTGAATTTCATCTCAATCGGGCAAGTAGTTTCTGAGATGTAAAAAAGGCGCGCACGTGCGTACGTGCAGAGGCACCCATCCCTGACTTGTGGAAAAGTAGTGGCCAAGAGGTCCCTAACTACACACCAAATCGAACACAATCAGTCCAGCCGTTGCTGAGTTTTTACGACAAAACACATTTCAACACCCCACACGTGGTACGCGCCACGCGCAGTGGCAGTCGCCCACATGAGTCGGCACTGGTAAAAAACACAGGATTGATTGGACGGGGTTGCTCAGCAAATAAGACCGGTTGTCATTCAAACGTGCGGTTGCAGAGATATGGGCTTCTCAAAAGCGTCGCCACGGGTTGGGTCGGGTCGGGTTGGGTTGGCTGTTCATAATCAGATTTTCCCATATACCAAGTAAAGACAGCGAGCGCTTCGCGCTCCTCGGTAATTTAGATCCGGACTTTTAATATGACCGAAACTTTCTACCTGATCTGAAGTGAGTACCTATAGGACTAACAGCTGCCCAGTAGTATGTCTCGTGCCCCTTTTGCGTCTGTGGTGTGTGCCTGTGAGGGTGTTGCCTTGTCACAGTGTGCTCCGGTGTGTGTGCTCTCCTCCCCGCCTGTGTGCGTGTGTTCTGTGATACGCTGCTGTGTGGTGTGTGTTCTGTGCTACGTCGCTATGTGGTGTCCTTGGTTGGTGTGTGCTCTTTGTGTGTGTGCTCTGTGGTTTTGCTCTGGCTGGTGTGCTCTGTGGTGTGTGCTCTGTGGTGTGTTGCTCTGTGGTGTGTGTCTCTTCGGTTTGCTCTGTGGTGTGTCTCTGTGCTGTGTTTTCTCCCATCATACCTAATGTGTGTGATCTGTGGTGTGTGCTCTGTGTGTGTCTTGTGGGTGTGCTCTGTAGTCGTGTCTCTGTAGTGTGTGCTCTGTACGTGTAGCTCTGATTGGTGTGTTGCTCTGTGGTATGCTATGTGTGTGGCTTGTGTGTGTGCTCTGTGCTTCTCTATGGTGTGCTCTTGCTGTGGCTACTATGGTGTGGCCTCTTGCTGTGTGCTCTGTGGGTATGCCTCTGTGTGTGTGCCTCTGTATCGTGTGCTATTGATATGTGTGTGTCCTGTGTGTGTGTGCTGTGTGTGTGGTGTGTGCTCTGTGGTGTGTGCTATGTGGTGTGTGCTCTGTTGTGTGCGCTATGTGGTGTGTGCTATGTGGTGTGTGCTATGTGCTATGTGGTGTGTGTGTGTGTGCTCTTTGGTGTGTGCTTTGTGGTGTGTGCTCTGTAGTGTGTGCTCTGTGGTGTGCGCTATATTACTTAGTTTGTGTGCTCTGTGTTGTGCTCTGTGTTGTGCTCTGTGTTGTGCTCTGTGTTGTACTCTGTGTTATCCTGTATTGTGTGCTCGGTAGTGTGTGTTCTATTTCATGTGGTGTGCGCTCTTTTTCCTGTGTTGTGTGCAATATGTTGTGTGACCTATGCTGTTTACCATATGGTGTGTGCCCTGTGGTTTGTGCCCTGTGTTGAGTACCCTGTGTTAAGGTCTCTGATGCGTCTTTTCTGATGCGTTCTCTGTGGTGCGTGCTCTGTGGTTTGTATTTATTGGTGTATACTCCGTGTTATGTGCCCAGTGGTGTGTGCCTTGTGGTGTGTGCTCTGGTGTGTACTCATTGGAATGCACTCATTGGCGTGTACTCAGTGGTGTTTACTTTGTTATGTGTGCACTGTGTTGTGAGGTGTGTTGTGTTCCTTGAGATGCTGAGCACTGCCTGGGAATCCATTGAAGAACACTCCCAAACTGACTGCATTTATACCGATTTTTCGGCAGCCTTCCAAAGTATAAACCATGCTCTCCTAATCCACAAACTGAAAAATTCCTACCATATCTCGGGTTGTGCATTGCAATGGTTTACTTCATATCTAGAAAACAGGCATCAACGCGTATAGTAGTTAACGGGCAGTGCTCGGCGTGGTGTCGGGCTACCTCTGGTACTCCCGAGGGAGGAATAATATCTGCTTTATTGTTCGCCATGTATATCAACGATTTGCCAATTGGGATGTCCTCTGGGGTTCTGATGTACGTGGATGATGCAAAATTATATAGGAAAATTTGTAGCCACTCCGATGCCAAAGTACTTCAGGATGATCTTAACAAGTTAAATCAGTGGTAAAGAAGTGGAAGTTGAAGTTAAACTCAGCTAAATGTAAATCATTTCGAATGATATTGAAAACAAAGCCCCTAGATACAACTTACCATATCGACGGGGCTGATCTACAGCACGTTGATAAAATTCGAGACCTCGGAGTTATTCTTGATACAAAACTTACATTCGAACCACACGTATATAGTTCTGTAAAAAATGTAACAGAGCTCTTGGCGTACTCATTCGATCATTCCAAAAAGCCAGCCCCAGAGGACACCTCAATTATCGATCCGTCATCGCTTCATACTGTGCGTACGTTCGCTCCAATTTTGAATATGTGCGTGATTTGGGGAGGCGCCGCTTCATCCCATGTCATTCGATTGGAAAGGATAGAGCATAAGTTTTTAATTTGGCTCAACGCTCAGGTGCGCTCTCAATCATCGTCGCTTTTGTACTGTGACTTACTGCAACATTTTAACTTAGTGTCTGTCTCTGCGCGTAGAACTCAATACGATATCATGTTTTTGCGTAAAGTTTTCACCGGCGAAGTCCGTTCATCATTTTTATTAGAGTCATTCTCACTCAATGTACCCTGCCGCGCCACTGCAGACAACAATCTCGAACCCTGTTCAACATTCCGTATGCTAGGGTGTCCACTGTGAGAGAGGGTATGTTTGTGAGACTACCCAGACTGACAAATAGGCTCGTAGATAAAATGTTCCAGCGGACCGTTCTCAGACACCCTGTCGGCAATGCAGTCAAGTCATATATGTGTCCCTCTTCATTAAGATTACTAAGTGATAGTATGATTTGTTTGCATCGTAGTCAAAATGTGATAGGTATGCCTGTGTGTAACTATTGTTACCTTTTATTTACATGTGAATTTAATGCTCGTTCTTATTTGTATTTGTCTTCATTTTGGTTATTTTAGTTTATCATTCTTATTTGTATTTTTACTAATTCATCCCATATTCATTTTTTGCATTTTATGACATGTATATTNCCTGTATGATAAAACTTTGAGATATTTCTGTGAGAAAAGTCTCAAAAACTTGACTTGAAAGGTGACATTTTAACATGTGACCCTATGGGCAAGTAGGAGAAGTCACGCCCATGCTACCATATGACTTTGGACCCCCGGGTTCAACGGTCGGATAAGGTTCACAAACCACTTACCTAATCTCTCGCTATAAGACAAACATTTGCTGACGCTCACAGGTCATCCTGAACAAGGGCAGAGCCAGCCAAACATCGAAGTGAACTGAATCTACCACATATGTGAAACAAAGTGAATATATTTCGCCGGAGCAGCCAAGCAACGGGCCAAGAAAAACACCGCCGTACCTCATCTAATACATATTCTTCGCTAATAAATATCTGCGAAGGCTAGTTCACAACGCGCTGTAACAAATACAACAAATATAAATACAAATCCTATTGGAACAAATACGCATAGAGTACAAGTAAGTTTGTGTAGTATTTGCCTTGAAAATATTGCATTGCTATATCAAATGCTTTCAGAAATTACGCGCGTTAAATTGACCCAAAACACTCGCAAACACAAATCAGCATCATATTTGAAATGACACATCACCAACCAACATCCTCGCTCTCGCGACAGAACCTCTTCTCGACTCCTCTGCTGGCGACAATGCCTGCAACAATGCAGCAACAGGCCGTTTTCAGGTGCGCGAGTGTGGCGCGTCGCCTCCCCGCGGCTCACCATCTTTATGCGGCCATAAATTCGGGACCCACCGCGTTGCAGCTCCGGTCGAGGTCGATAACTTCCCGCGTGATATCCTGATTTGCGGCCCACACCTGTTTGGAGTGATGCTAATGCGTGTCATAACAGACCGACGGCCCGAGGGAATCGCGACGTATTGGTGGAGATCTGCGCCGACCGTGGGGGGAGGAGAGGGCGGGGGTGACGCGCAGTCTGGCGGCGTCCTGTCCGGTGTGTCCAGCTCTGGAGACTGTGACAGTGTTGACAGTGGGACAGTGGGGAACGTGGACCAAAACGACACGACCACAGACAGTCGACGTCACAGGCACGCGGCCGACCTTCGGCGGTCGGTGGAGACACTGGCCCGTGGTCATGCGGGATCGCGTGGCCCGTGCTCGCGCTTTTGACACTGGCGGGGGGCGCGAGGGGACCTCTGACACCCATTGGCGGATGTCCAGAAAGTTGATTTTGAACAGTTTGGGGGGGGCAAATCCCAAAAATTATCGCAATAATTCTGAAAAACTCATCGGATTCGCTTTGCCTAGTGTATCGAATAACTGATTTAAAACAACCTTTCTCTATAAAAGTTGCTTAGTTTTACCGACCAATCAGGAAATGTGTTCAAATTTCGCCGATTTTGGGTGGTTTGGGGGGGGGGCCATGGCCCCTTTGGCCCCCCCTGGATCCGCCCTTGGACACACCCAGCACTGAGGGGGGAGGGTTCGTTGGTTGGCGGATACACCCTCAGGAAACGATCACTGCGCTGGCACCGTGCGGCGCAGAGACGCTAAATTCATGTCGAAATGGGTGTTGCAGTCTGTTGCAGCCGTAAAATGTGATAGGATTCAATTGGATGAGAAAACAATTACAGAGAATATGAGTGTGAGCGATTGATATTGTGCGATAAAATGTCGGGGTCAGTTGGTGGTCCGTGTTGAAGAAAGGCGCCGCCCTGAGCATGTGCTGCTGAATGTGGTATGACTACCCTATCGGTCTTATTGTGACACGTTAGTACCGTTGAAAATTCCAGTTAAAGTTCCCATTCCGATTCCCGGGCATTGGTGAAATCAAATTGGACAAATTATTTAGTTAGATTTCATCATGTCTGAAATAAATCAACAATTGCGTCATATCTTATTAAATAATGGTCGCAAATAAATAAGAATATTTTTATAAACTATCGTTGCTTCAAGCCAAAAGACCATGGTAGACACAGAGAGAAAGTTTCTCTCTTTCTCTTCAATAGTCTATGATTCCGTGATTACATCTCCCTTCTAAGGGAGATGGAATCATGGACATTGAACAACCTGCCGTTTTATTTGAAAGCATGCTGGAGGAATGTATCATTAACCCTCTTGATGAGCAATGAGCAATGAGCATGCCCCATGCAACGCGTCATTTTATTATCGGAGATGGAGAAAATGTGGTCCTCTCGAACTTCTCCAGAGACTTATACGCCGTCCTCAGCATTGCGAGACAAGAGACGACTGTCTGCTTTCATGGAGGTTCCAACAGCTTGACTCCCAACCAATGGTAACGCCCCTGGCCGACTTGAAATGCGCTTTGGAATGTCAGTATGATACAAAGCTGGCTGTGACGACTTTCTCTTTATAAATGTAATTACTCCACCCAACAATCACACCATCCCATAAGCCCTATGCTGCTCGTGTTACTAAGAATGGGCAACGCACGCTGATTTCGAGGAACATTGTTTTATACTTATACTGAATTAGTTCTGAATAAACGCACAATGAATAGCGATAGTGGACAGTAAACTTTGCAGAAGCAGCCTGCCGTTTCATTGATTTTCATTGCTGTTTCATTTAATTTGCAGAAGCGTTAGCGTCAATTATTATTGAAATAATGACTCATTGCATAAAGCACGAACTAATCGAGGAAAATTGTTTACCGGTTGAGCGGCACATTTTATTTTGATTCCCGACGAATGCTAGTACAGTGATGAAAGCTTGGTAACATCTCCATTTTATTTCTATCTACATTTCAGACAAAATTAGTCATAGTTTTTATTTGAATACCAGATAAATGTAGCAAAATAAGCGGTGAAAAATTACTAGTAATGTTGGATACCTAGTTCCAGAAACTCACCATCACACATCATTTCCGTGCATTTAATTAAATGTATAATATTATGGTGAACCGAACGATATACACGAACCACAAAGATAGTTCATGTGAAAAAAGACAGCGGTGGAGGTAAGCCATTTGAACAAACTTAAGCGCAGCAATCGTGGTACCTGGCCTTAGGTACACCATGGGTCTGATACTCTACTATCTTTGCTATGTTCAAAGTTTTTTCATCCTACTATTTTTCCACGACGGTCAGACCTCACCAAATTAGCAAGCTGTCAAGACAAATCGGAATTAGGAATACGAGTTATACAGAAAACAATTTTGTCTGACATGAAAAGCCCACAAAACCGAAATCCGTCGAACTACGCCCGGTTTAGCCGGTGTGCATTTCAGTGACGAATGCAGAGGTTATCGAGGTCTGTTCCGATGCGGCACGCGCAGTGTGCAGCAGTGACGAATGGCAGAGGTATCGAAGTCTGTTCCGATGCGGCACGCGCAGTGTGCAGCAGTGACGAATGGCAGAGGTATCGAGGTCTGTTCCGATGCGGCACGCGCAGTGTGCAGTAGCGCGACACGCGCAGTTCCCGGAGCTGTGATGAGCGCAACAGTTACGGATGTGGTGCCGACATGTCTGTCAGGATCGGGCTCCATCGCCGAGACACGGCCGATATAAGGGATGAGGAGGTGATCCGCCGAGACGCGGCGGATCACCTGAACGCAGCGTAGAGCGCAGTTTGCAGGCCAGCTCCGGACTCCGGTCGGCAGGGAGCGCAGTTTGCAGGCCAGCTCCGGACTCCGGTCGGCAGGGAGCGCAGTTTGCGGGCCAGCTCCGGACTCCGGTCGGCAGGGAGTGCAGTTTGCGGGCCAGCTCCGGACTCCGGTCGGCAGGGAGCGCAGTTTGCGGGCCAGCTCCGGACTCCGGTCGGCAGGGAGCGCAGTTTGCGCGGTCGCGCCTGGCGAGAATGCCGGCCAGGAGTGTGGCATGTGGTGTCGCTGCCGCAAGGCAAAGCTGGGATGAATGAAAGGCTGTTGAACTCAGCTCAGCGTAAGTAATTCGGTTCGTATTTTATAAACAGAACAGCAAGGCCATCTCATCTGTAAGTCACAGAAGCTAGTACCCCCATTATGCATTGATATTTGACTAAGGCTCGGGAGTTAAATGTTGGCAGCGATTTAAGGTGCCAATCTGTGGAAAAATGGCCTGTAGTGATTTAATGTTATTATTACCAGCTTCGAAATAGCGTTAATTATGCAATGGCACATATATAATGTCCAAAGGAAAATGTCTTCGCACTCGAACGCCCCATGCAGGGGCGTAGGAACTCATTTGAAGTGGGGGGGGGGCAAAAAGGCAATTTTGAAGTCATTCTTTCCATGCAACGTCCATAGGCGTAATGTTAAAATCCGAAAATGTTGAGGGGGCAGTTGTCCCCCCTGCCCCACCGGCTCCTACGCCTATGGCCCCATGCATGTAGCAAACCTGTAACAACTGCTACACTAAATGCCTGTGTGTAGGTAGCAGTCGAATATATCAACTTACGATAAACAACATAACTTACGCCAGCTGATGCTTCACTAAGAAACCGGATATCGCAAGACAAGCATAGCATAGCTGCGTTTTATTAATCTGATGCATAATGCACACTAGGCCTACGCATAAGAATTACAAATTATGAACGCGTAATAGTTTACAAATAAAAACGAAAAATACCTGCCGTTTACTGCAGTTTAAATAATTTTAATTTTCAGAGCGAAATTGCTGGCACCGAAGGGATAACACACAACAGATCAGATTTGTAAAAGTTATTCGCTGTATAAACCGCAAGATACGTTAGTTTGACAGCAACAAGGCAAAGGTGTGCGAAATATGAGCTAAACAAAGTTAAAGAATGACATTAAACACTTACATCATTTCCCCATTAGATAACGAGCTGAATTACAGCGTATTCAGAAATCGATTGCTCTTTGGTAATGCACATTCATTCTCCCCATGGCGCCAGTGAAACCATTGAAATGGTACCGAAGCTCCACCTCAGGTCATCTGGGCGTGTCACTTGGTCCCACGACCCACAACGGTGGCCCACATCACCCCTGATGGAAAATCAGCTTCTGGAATGCACCGTTTGATCTCTGAAACTGTGTCAGCTGATATGAAGAAACGTGCTTTGTCAACTCGACAGTGGCCGGCTGCTATGGTTCACGCTGGAATGACCCAGATGGGCAGGGCTGGAATGACCCTGGTGGGCAGGGCTGGAATGACCCAGGTGGGCATGACTGTTGTCGGTTGCCGGGCATATTTATGGGTACTGATAGTGATAACCTTTCGGGCATCGTGAGAGGCGAGCTCAACAACATAGAGCCAGCAGCCCCCGGAGAAGGACTGATCAGGAACTCACTGAAGGTGTGGAGCAGCATCAGCACCGAGACCCCGGACAAGCTGCTCTGTGAGATGGCCCTGTGCAGATTTGGAATGTGGCCGACTTTATGGGACCGGGGACGTGGAGGCCACACGGACAAATAAGCTAGAATCTGAAGTCTGAATCATATATTTTGTTGAAGAGTTTAACGAGTTTGACGAATGGGCAATCCAGTTCTAGACACCCTAGACACACCGTACTTCGCCGTTGCTACCTTGATCTGAAGGACATGGGTGTTAAATCAGCATGGGTGTCGCCACCACTGGGGACACAAGGGACACTGTCCCTAGTAATTTTCAGCCTCCTCTAATATGGTCCAATGTTAAAGTGCATGTGTACTTTGATTACAGTCCCTAGTAATCTTCAGATCGTGGCGACGCTCTTGTAAATCAGCCTCAATATCATGTTCCTTGACGCTCTACAACATAGATGCGGCACGCGTGTGCGTGCCGCATCTATGTAGATCGTGCCGCATCTACAGCCTGTGCGTCGACATAAGATACAAAATACTAATATAGAGATGCAACATAACCAATATAATAAGCAGTATAAAGCATCAAAAATACCACATAATAGTCATATCCGTTAACAGTAGCATTAGACGATTATAAATATATCCATTATCCACTCCATTATAAATATTAAATATATTAATATGATCATGATTCATTAACAGCCGCATACGATGTACAGCACAGACCAAATGTTCTGTCCACTTCATCGACACCACCTCTGTCTCTGTCTCTGTCTGTCGGTGCTGCACGCAGTTTCATTAGATTTCATTGCGTGCAGCAACGACAGACAGCACCGATGGACAATGTTGACATTGAATCAAACGGGTGCACTTAGGCAAAGCTTTTTAAGTATACTTTCATAGACGAAGACGGCAGGCGGAAAAAACATCGCCCCAGAGAAATGGGGGGGGGGTATTCGAATTGTGCACTGAAAGGACCGCTACTAGCCGTTTTCACGAGGGATTTATTCGCCGGGCGCACCGACATCGGGTGGTGTCGATGAAGTGGACAGAACATATGGTCTGCACTGTACGTACATTTTTAAAATAAAATGTACAAGCACAACGTTTCTCAGGGAACAGCCATTCCGTCAGTTCCGAACTATAATACTTCCCATGGAATCAGCTATTAAACATTGCATCATGAGAATTGCATCAGTTGTCAAGGTCTTTCTTTCTTTTTTACGTACCTTCACAAAAATAAGCGATGATTACTGACAACGTTCCTATATGTGACGAAAACTTCCAACCGTTCTGAGCTGTCCAGTTGGATCTTCCCTCTATGTTACAGAGCTAACACCAGCGTGCCGGCGGCGTCTCCAGAGAAGCTGCTGACGGAACACGACATTTTCAGACGTACCGGTGCCACGACACGTCCTTGACAGAGGAAAGCTATCACCTAGACCAGAGGACAAGACACCAGCCGGTTATCTGTGCTGCTATCCCGTCTCCTTAACTCCCGATCAGGCCTAGGTCCGTCACTCACCGACACCACTCCCCCCCTGACCAATCGTCACAGCAGGACCAACAGGACCAACGGGATCAGCAGGATCAGCAGTATCAACAGGACCAACGGGATCAGCAAGACAAGCAGGACCAGCGGGACCAGCAGGACCAGCAGGACTATCAGGACCAACAGGATCAGCAGGATCAGCAAGACAAGCAGGACCAGTGGGACCAGCAGGACCAGCAGGTTCAGCAGGACCATGAGACCAGCAGGACCATGAGAACAGCAGGAGCATGAGAACAGCAGGACCATGAGACCAGTAGGAGCAGCAGGATCAGCAGGATCAGCAGGACCAGCAGGACCACTCACCTTCACATCCTTGAAGTCAATCATCTTCTCAACACCCAGCTTTTTCCCCGCCTCACCGCCAGCCGGCAAGTGGAAGGGAGCCTTCATACCACCCAACATCCTCTGTCCGTCGGTCCGTTCGTTCGTAGGCCGAGGGCGCCCTCTACACACGGTCACGTTCGCGAGCACTGGCGGCCGGGCGTCTCCGAAGCGAGGCGAGCGGCTGGCGGCGGCCGCCCGCCGGCCGTGCCTCGCTCTCTGATTGGTCGCCGCACCGCGGTGGGCGGGGCGAGGGGCGTGAATAGTCGTTCCCATGGCAATGAAGTGTAGGAATGACAGGTAACACACGCGGCACGATGGATCGTCGCCCAATGACGAATGATGTATATCAATGGAGGCGGAATAACAAATACGAGATAGCGGACGGTTTTGCTGCTCAATGCCGAGGTGTTCGCTTTGTGAGTGGGTTTTGCTGGCGGTGCTGGTGATCGAATAGGGCGGTGGATATTTATTCGAGCTGGGTTATGAATGGTCAGATATGTTTCTGTAAACGAGCCATCGCCAGCAGGGAAGTCAATAGTCCGTGTTGACCAAAGATGATGCAGATGTTTACCCATGGAAGGGTGTGAAAACACGGGCAGTGTGTGTACAGTACACATAGGTACGGCTGCGCTGGACAGTGGACACCACACATATATCATCAGCTAGAAAACCTTACCACCCGTGCATGATCCAAAAGAGAAAACTTGCACCAAAGGCAATCATTGAGGAGCGAGGATGCATGCACAAAAGCACAACGTTTCGATAGGGACCTCGTAGACGACAAGACCATAAGTATCTTCAGGCTTAGGCTCAGGCTGAATTGAAGTTTTAACTTGGCGCAGAATTATATATCCAGTGACAAATGCGAGGTTCAATTCATAAACCAAACGTCTTTGTTAAATATTTCAAGACGAAATGCATTTTTTAACTCAGCTCATTAATCTAACCTAAGGACGGAGCTTCTTTCTCAAAGTGTGGGGGCATTGCCCCAACAATATTGTGTTCTGTCTCACCAGCATTTGTCTCAGAGTGGTGGTCTCCTGACATCAAAACTATCATTATCCACACTAACCAAGCAAAACAACCAACCAGTATGGCATTTTCCCCGAAACTTTTTGGAAAAGCTCTACTCATAATCTAACCTTCAGGCTTTTCCAAACTGTTAAAGCTCTTGTAATCACACACAAATATCGACTGTAATGGCTTAATAACAATGCACTGATTTTTTACCTGATCTTTGAGTGGATGCTTTAGAAATGTGGGGTTATTTCGTTTGAATTAAGTTTTGGTTAAATAGTAAAATGCACAAGAATTCCACGAGCAAAATACGAGCTTATAAGGTTGGTGGGTACTTACTATGACGCAGTATGAACATTGAATGCAATCTGTTTGTCACACTGCATCTAGGTATTTCATCTGCCTACACAAAATGCAAATTATAAGATTAGAAAGGAGCGTAGATGCTTAAAGGAAAATAATCACCTTTTATTTTTGTTAGCAACAATTTCTTGGGCTTCCGTTATGGTATAACAATAACTTAATTTAAATTTAAGAATACAATAAAATATTCCCTTATTCAATGTTGTAACTTTTTACCAATTGAAAGCAAATACACATACTTCTTTCGAAACTCATGAGCAGTGTTTTCCATCACTATTCCCATCACTACACAGTGCGCCATATCTGGCGCAGGTGCTGTCATATTTGTTCAACGCTGGACAATGTCCCTGAAACAAATCGCCGACACTAAATTAAGCACAGGTAGGACGTTGTGAAAACGTACAATGAACTTTTTATGTAATTTCCGGTTTGTTTATTATTTGTGTGTTTTTTTTTTGGGGGGGGGGAATAAATGACTCTTAAGTCTTTTTCATGATTATATCAAGCTTAGTGTTATATACAACCAGTAACGAAACTATAAAAATTCCTTATCTAGAAAATAAGCTAATCAATTTTCACAAACTGAGTGGTCACTGCTTGGTCACTGCCACTTAAGGGCCGCCATATTAGACGCACATATAACTGCTATTTTAGTTACGTGTTCATTGAATAGTTGTTATATAAAGAAGATCTTCGGGCATATAATCACAACAAGCAGAACGCAAAAAAATATTTTATATTTCATTACCAAACAAAAAATACGGAAAAAGTCCGCAGTTTGATGAGGACCAAAAATATTTGCAAGCACCTTGCAAGTAGGTACCGGTCGTTTTAAGCGTGGAACGCTTACCAACTTTGAACTGCAATATATTTTTTAAGGAAAGTTTGTACGCAAAATGTGAGGTATTTACAATATATTTTGGTCTTGTCTGTCGATTTCAAGTGATAGCTCCATTTAAGTGGGAAAAGGTGATCATTTCCCTTTAAATATCAGCTCATGTTTTGTATACGAAAAGACTATGTTTCATAAATAATATAAATTTTAAAAGTTATATTATATACAGATAACAATGTATTAGTTTTTTTTTGTTAAACGCCAGAGCATTTTGCAATTTGCGCTTGTATGTCGGAATTTTCCATACCTACTAAAACGGCTCCACGGCAGCACATCAACGCTCGGAGCACTAGTTTGCCTCTACACGCAGAAGGCCCACGGTATAGATGGAAATGGCGTATTTTGTCTTCAAACTCTTGAAGGGAAGGAAACCTGGCATCCTCAGCCGTATCTCCCACTGACTGCGCCCACTGACACTATGACATGATGAAAATTAACATATCAAAATATCGATTACAGATTTTCAGTTTCTACGCACTCCATTTTATTAGCATGTCCTTGTGATTTTAAGATTAACTTACTTCATGAAACACTCTGTGAATTCAATTATGAAAGTGTTGGGTATTATGACTGAATAAAGTGTGCTTGTGAAAAGCCGCGCGATCTATTGCACCACGAAAAGCGGGCACCGAAAATAATTACAACATGAAATATGCTGATCACTAAAGGGGTAGGAATAGTGGGTGGGGCTCACCGCATGGGCTATGACTCTATCCTTTGGTACATTTAATTTTAAATTACTTTAATATCATAAAGTATACCTACCTACCGCAGTTAAGATTAAATTTAGTATGAGTTGCATTGATTTGTGTGGTCCACAAATACTTCATAACGCTTTCTGCTGTTTGTGCGTCCACAGTACCAGGTTAAAACATATTACAATAGCATTGACGCTCAATTCAACTTTGTAAACGGACAAACATCTCCCACCGAATTCCCACCTTGGCGTACCTCTAGGGTCCAACACACTGCCGCTGCACATTCGGTGCCCCCCGCGCCGACATGCCCGAATGACACCCCTGCGGTACCACACCCTATCCCCGGCCATCATAATTACCTGTCACACTCAGAACCTGCGATCGAGTCACTCGGCGGTGCCGGACCACCCACCCCTTTCAGAACCACCCTCCCCCCCGGGATCCGCTGGCCCAGGCGAAATTTGGACACAACGGGAGTCCAGCGCCCACAAACACCGCACACAAAAACCGCAGACCGCAGATACGTGTTTGGAGTGAGCCCACGTTTAATTCCGCTGCGGCGGCCAGCCGGCATAGCACACCTTTCTTCCTGTTCAATAACTCACGTGCCGGTGGTGTTCAGTGCTCTCTCGCCCTTTGAGCGTCCGTAAAAAATTAACTACGGCGGCGGAGCCAGCCATTTTCCGTAGGCACCGCCGCCGCAGCCGCCGGGGTTACCAGCCTTGTAAGTCATTATGCGGCGCCACAATGGGGGGCAAAGATCAGTGAGCTTGTCATTGAGTGTCACATTTGTTGTCAATTTATTCGGCCGGCGGCGGGGCGGCGGGGCCCATTCAGGCCCGTCCCGGCCGTCACCTCACTAGCACCTCATATTTTCTCCATTGCCATTCTGCTGCGGCCTGGCGGTGCGGTCTATATTTTTGTCCGCCGTCCCATTCATGGCGTTTGGGGCGCGCGGCGCGGCTCGGAGCGGCGCGGCGCGGCTCGGCGCGGCTCGGAGCGGCTCGGAGCGGCTCGGAGCGGCGGCACCGGCCGGTATGCGCGAAGCATTATTGCGCCCCCTACCCTCCAGCTGGGCGCCCCCCGTGGGGACGTCACGGGGAGGTGACAACCGTGACCCGGGGCGTGACACAAAGGAGCCGCTTCCTGCCACCCTCGGAGGGAGCCAGAGGAGGGGGAGAAGGGGCAGTGGTCACACGCGGGGACCAGCTGGTGGGACACTGTAGACACCGAGACGGCAGAAATGTGCGTGTCGGGGGTGGAGAGAGGAATGGTGTTTACTTGTAACCGATAATATTGTTCTTGGATCAAGGTATTATCGGTGCAGAGTCATGAGAGCACGCGAAATAATTATAAATCTATTCGTTATGCGTGATTTATGACAGCAAATTTTGAAACATAGCGACAATAAAAAAGCAATAGTCTCGTTTTCAACGAATTAGGATTTCCTTCCAATCACAAATTTGGTGGCCATTTTAACGTCTGTGCTTAAGTGATTGGTCTGGCTAGGGCTTTCAATCAATCAACGAAATTGAAGTCTTACAGGAAATCCAAATTAAACGAGTATTAAACGAAAATTGCGCTTTACGCCTTTGAATCTATTCAAGTTCAGAATGGCGAACATGATCATAAGGATGAATCATGAACTATAGAGCAAAAATAAAACATCTGCAATTAAAAAATATTACGGCATTCATGAAATTGTTCAGGATCATCAAACACAATCACCGACTCAGGATTTATCCAGCAGAGAGAACAGAATTTGCTTTGCCGAAGAACTGATATACAATATGCATAATCCACCGCAGCATTAAATCAAGCCTGCACGTTGAGAAACCTCTGCCCGCGTATAACATACAGGTTCGGCGCGATTTTTCGCTGTTCAGTCCAAATCCACTGATTTCGGTCTCCGACGGCTCTGGGAACAACCATGTGAAAACGAATTAAAAATGTGACGACACAGCGTAACCTAAGTAACGAACCAAATAAACAATATATCTCGTTCTTAATTATAAAAATGCGGCTGGCAAGGCTTCCGCTGCTGCCACAGAAATTATTTCGTGCAACAGCAACATGCTGTTAAGGGGAATTTCATTTTGTTTTAATAAAGAGCGAATGCATGCTTTTTTATTGCAATGCATCACTGATTTCGAATAGTTCTTGAACTGCAAATATCTGCGGAAGTTATCAGTCGACTAACCAATCACTCACTCCGCATTAAAGCAAACACAATCCTGAACTCAGCTGCCAGCTCCCACCATTCTGCCATCAACCGAGGCCTCCCTGCAAACTGGGGACAGAGACCATGCGACAGTGAGTTCAAATCTGGGAGCTCATCTCCGAGACCCAGCACGTCACTCGGCACACACGTCACGTCTGTCGCAGGCGCGTCACGTCTGTCGAGCCGCGCCGGACGCCACCCTAACGGCATCGACGGGGAGCCGTCGGACCGGAAGCGAGAGACAAATTGGTTCGTCGATAACGACGATTGTCAACGCAGGGCTGGCTGGCGGAGAGGGATGGGACAGGGGACGGCGGAGGATCGACAGAGCCGCCAGAGCAAACAGACAGGAGCGGAGAGGAGCGGAGAGGAGCGGAGAGGAGCGGAGAGGAGCGGAGAGGAGCAGAGCGGAGCAGAGCGGAGCAGAGCGGAGCAGAGCGGAGCAGAGCGGAGCAGAGCGGAGCGCAGAGCGGAGCAGAGCGGAGCAGAGCGGAGCAGGCGGAGCAAAGCGGAGCAGAGCGGAGCAGAGCGGAGCAGAGGGAGCCAGAGCGGAGCAGAGCGAGCAAGAGCGGAGCAAGAGGCGGAAGCAGAGCGAAGCAGACGGAGCAGAGCGGAGCAGAGCGGAGCAGAGCGGAGCAGAGCGGAGCAGAGCGGAGCAGAGCGAAGCAGAGCGGAGCAGAGCGGAGCAGAGCTGGAGCAGAGCGGAGCAGAGCGGAGCAGAGCGGAGCAGAGCGGAGCAGAGCGGAGCAGAGCGGAGCCTTCCCCAGCCGGCCAGCCGGTAACACCGACAGGATCGGCTCAAATCAGAGCTGCAGGCAGGGCCTGCAGATGTAGGTACTTGCTTTGCATATATGTTAACTTTCTAAAATGTTTGTTTGATGGCTGTTATGAACATTATTGTCATGGGAATACGATATTGCGTAATTGCATAGCCTTTGATCATAACGCAAATACGGAATAGATGAACAAAACAAATATTTATAGTTGTATTGCACAAATCACATTTTAACTTCAAAAGGGTAAGGGATATTAGAAGTATAACAGTGGCTTGTACAATCAAAAAGGTTTTGCAATAGCCAAAAGTTGTGTCCAAAATTTAGACAACTCATTTTATTCGCGCTAGAACATTGCGTTGTGACCAGGAGCATAGCTTCTCCAAAAAAGTTGGAAGGAGGGGCTTATCTGGGACAAATTGCTGAGAATACCATTAGAATCCACAAAATGCATATTTCTCCCCGGATTTGGTCAATTTCCTCGTCAAAGTTGGGGTGATGGGCTGGAGGCAGGATGGGGGCTGAAGCGCCTCCAATTGAATAGGAAACTACACCCCTGGTCGTGCCCATAAAATACAAGGATGGTTATTGGTGGAAACCCGCCAACTTAAGTTCCAGGGACGTGGGAAAGTCGTGAAAAAGGTTGGGCCAGTAGAACTTTGATCTTGTCTTGAGAGAAGCTCCCCACACTATTAGTTTTTGTTTTGAATATTTGGGTTTTTCTGGTCTTGGCAAACCTTTTGTCATCAGAAACTTTCCCACCAAGCATAATGCAATATTTTAGCACATAATTTTGCCAAAAATGAGGGGGCCATGTCCCCCATGTTCCTACGCCTATGGTATGCTCATTTGGTAAAATTGTATCGAAATTTGGTAACAAGACAAGATGCATTGTCATATTCGTCTGATGTTTGTTTGTGATCAGCTGAATGCTGATATTCCTCTATTTCACCTTTGATTTTCCCATCGGTATATTTTTAAATCACTCTATCTGCAAAACAAAACAAAAAATGAATGACGTCTTCTCGAAGGAATCTGGACTGGGTTCATCAGCTGTAAAAAAATACTCAATTTGTATTGAGCTCCCTTGCGCTAAATTAATTATGTGCATGCATCGCATGAGCTCTTGGTTGGCCTAGGGGGATGCCCCCACATTGAAAAGTCGATGGACTTTTTGCTTTGGTTAAAATTGATAATCCCAGTTGTGATGCATTGGCAATAGCGGATCTACGTTAGGGCAAAAGAGGCAATGGCCCACCCCAAACGAAAAATCGTAAGGCAGACGTAAGTTTCCCCCACCCTAAACCATCCCGGGAGATTATGACATGTGTTATGGAGTCGTGATTTATCCCTCCCCGCTCAACGACTTTCCACACTGACGACCACGACGCCACCCCGCCCGCCCTCCGTCAACACCCTTTCGCTGATGAAACTCAGCGAACTCCCGCCACCCGAATTAGAAACCTAGATCCACCAGTGTGCAGCGGAACCAGTGATCACCAGAAACCTGCCATGGCGGGCCCAATCTTACCAAGTGCCGTGAATGGCGCAAGTACGGCATGCCGTGAATGGGGTGGCCAGAATGCTGCACTTATGTACCTAACCACGGCGTTTGGTTAGTCTTATCTCGTTGTCAGCATGGACTGGTCGGTAGAGCGCTAGGCTGGTGATGTGAATGTCCCCGGTTCGATACCGAGAATTATAGGTTTTGTAGGCCAAGATACATTATGTCATACTTACCCATTCACGGCAATTGGTATGATTGGGCTCTTAGGCTGTGTTCTGACCGTCACATTTCCGGCGGGAATCCTTGGAATCCCCGGCGGGCATTTTACTCTGCTGAAGTTCGTCAATTTGCTCATAAATTGGTATTCTTGTTAACTACTTGCTACCGGAATCGGTAGAAAGCACTTTTCTACCGATTCCCCGGAGTCACCGCAGAAATTGACGGGTCAGAACACAGCCTTAGTAAGATTGGGCCCTAGCTGGTCAAGCTAGCTCAGACTGCGCCGCATCGAACACACGCATTGCTGTTGGTCTCGTCGCCATGCCGTCTCTCGCCGCACCGGGCCGCACCGCCCACTCCGGCACAGGCCCTCTGACCGAATCAATTTGGAGAGGCGTGGAATCAATTGTCCGAACGGTGACATGGGCGATAATGAAACCTTTTGTGGCGTGCCGCCGGCTGGGGCGGGCGTATTTAAAGAGAGCGGCCGGGCGGCACGGCGCGCGCCTCCCATGGCGCCATTGAACGCGTTCCGCACCTCTCCTGTCCCCACCGAGTCGGTCGGCGTCGGCCCGGGGTCGATCCACCGTGTTTATTACCAGTTTGAGTGATGTCGGTCGGCTGGTGGTATTCAGAGGAGCGAGTGGCCGGCCGGGCCTGGTGCACCCCTTTGTTACCGACAGAGGACCGGGTGGTACGGTCTGGCGGCACGCCGTGTCATACGTCACGAGACCGAAGGACCAGCCGCGCCTTTACGGGCCAGCGCGCCCTTTATCGACAATGCGTGAAAATCCCAAAGGTACTCAAAGCGCCGTTTAACTAACACGCGCGCCAGAATTGAAATATAAATGGCCGTAAGCGGCTGTGAATGGGGCAGAGGAGTGTTCGGGGTAGGTTGGGGTAGAGCGGTGATTAACATGGGTCCAGTCTGACCACAGGGGAGCCGAGGCTCACATTCTGCTCTGCTCCTCCTCCGAGACTTTTTATGGAGCTAAAATGGGCCATTTGTAGGGTTTACAGCGTTTTCATAGCGGCATTGTACGGGATCTAAGCGGAGGTAAAACGAGTCGCGTCTTTTGGATGTCAGAAAGTCGAGAAGTCTTCCAGTTGAAAGGGGTACATTATAGGACACAATACTACAAAAGAACACGCTTATGTGTCATCCCTTTCAGGGCCGGCTCGGAAATAGATGGTGAATTAAACGAATAGATTGCTAAACGCTTGGTGTAAGCATTTCAAGTTCTAAAAGTTCAATTGAAGCGTCTATAGTAAAAAACTGGGTAGGACATTTGCTTATATTAGCCGTTTTTACGATGGATTATTTTGCGCGGAATGTTTTAAAAACTTTTAAATGTTTTGAAATGTCTTAGTAGTAGCCGTTTCAAAGATTGGACTAAAGTTGCGAGAAAAAAAATGTTTTATACCCTCGCCTCTACGGGAACCATAGGGCGAGGATTAAACATTCTCGCGAATTAGTCCATCGTGAAAACGGCTACTACTAAAACAATTTTTGAAACATTTTAAAAATGTTTTAAAACATTTTTGAGCAAAATATCCATCGTGAAAACGGCTATTATTTAGTAATTTTTTTTTTTTTTTTTTTTTTTTTTTTTTTTTTACAAATTACATCCATTATTCCTGGAAAAATGTTTTCGGAACCCTGAAGTCATGCCATTATATGAAGGAAAGAGGCTCCAGATGGCACTGGTCGCCATAATAAATTAAACGTCTAGAAGTAAAGAAACAGCCTACTTGTTAGCACACCAATGAGTTTTTGCAAAGGCATAGGGAAGACTCTTTGTCATTTGGTCAATGATGTTATAGGCGGGTCCACCGGAAGCTGTCACTGAGACTGAGCTCATCTTCAACGCCTCCGACCGTCGTTGCCTCAATTCGGATGAAGGACTGCTCAATGCAAGAACTCCACAATTCTTCCCCTCGCTTTCGAAAGGCCGGATAAGAATCGACATATATACAGACGAAACATGAATCGGCAGGATTCCGTAACCTCCTACGGGACTGAATGCTTTGCTTGTAGAGTTTAATTCTCTTAGCTTTCGTCTGTGTCGCCCGGTGTCCGCTACCATAATTAGAGCTCGCTAATAACAATCATGCTTAGTGGACTGGGTGGTATCCAAATCAGTTGTAACTAATCCTGTCGTTTGTAATTGAATGCATCACCAGGCGAGCTCGGCCTTCCCGATGTCCTTCGTTATTATTGGCGCTGCCTGCGCCATTCCCTGTATCAGAGACCAATCCAATGGCAGAACAGCAGTCTGAAAGTCGTATGCTTGTTGCTAATCTAGCACTCGACGCATTCGAATGGTAACCAATGGGTCCTTCCATTGGTTTTTAGGTAGTTAACTTCCTGTTATCGCATTCGAGAGCAGAATGTCAATACAGCCGAGTCACTTTAGCCCAAACTTTCAGCCTTGCCAGTAGGAGCTATAATCTGACGTCATCTGGCCAAGTGACAGCACAAGTTTCCAGTCTCATACTTCAGTATATATTTTGGAAATCGATCACACCGATGACAGCCTGCTAACCGTAAGCTACATGCGAGAACTCTAAACGGCCCAATCGGACGAATTTCGGAATCGGATATCTCCCCGAAACATGCTGTTGGGATGTCAGGATACCCCTGCGGCTGTTGGCGGCTGTTGGGGGGGGGGGGGACCCGCCGTTACACTGTCTGTCGGCTGCCGGTGTCTCTGAGTCACTCGCGGCGCGGCGGCGGCGTTTGTGACGCGGCGTCGGCGGCGGTCATGGCGCAGTGACGGCGGTCCTGGCGCGGCGGCGGCGCATGGCGCGCATTGTGACCGTTTGTTTTGATGGCCGCGCTGCCACTCGATAAACTGCGACCGCTGACCCGCGCTGCATTCAGCGCAGGCGCGTCGCGACCGCCGCGCCACAAAGCGCGCGATGCGGCACATTTGTCGCTGTCAGGCGGGAATTTTGATTGTGGCGCGGCTGGAATTCCTGCGCCGCCAGATGCGCCCCCGCGGTCGGCGAGATGTCGCCTGTCGCGGCCGCCGCCCCGTGAGATGTCAGGATACCGCCGTGGGGAACTGAGGTATCAACTGGGACGGAGACCGCCCGGGTGCACACCTCTCTCTTCAGAACGTCACATTTTTAATGATCACTCGCTGCGTTTATCAAGGTGACACTCTTCAGGCAAAATCATCTTCTTTTGAAGGGAAAAGGAAATAATTACGACGAATTTCGATGTGCTTTGCATACAAGTCTAAGAGTGCTACTAAGCTCATGCGTGCAATATTCATACATAAAACATTTCTAGAAGAATAGCTTGAATGGTCACTTGAATAGCGAGTCATCATTGGACTCTGATACAACTATTTTGAGATATTGTCAAAAACGACGAATGTCACTATGTCACAGTTCACACATCAAAAAACTCAAACACATAAAGCTTGAAATACGAATCCTAATGGAATTAGAGGTGCCAGGAAAAGTTTTTAAGTGCATATTTAAAGGGAAATAATCATCTTTTTCCATAAAAATTGAGTTTTCACTTGAAATTGACAGACGAGACAAAAATGTAAGTAAATTAATCACATTTTGCATAAAAACTTTCCTTTCGAAAGATATTGTAATTTAAAGTTGATAAGCGTTCCATGCTTTAAACAACCAGTGCTTGCAAGGGGCTTGCAGGTACTTTTGGTCCTCATCAAACTGCGGGGTTTTCCCGCATTTCTTTTTATTAAATGAAATGGAAAATATATTTTTGAAATGGAAAATATATTTTGTGTTTTGCTTCTTGTGATTATATGCCCATAGATCCTCTGTATCTAATAACAATTGAATGAACGGGTAACCATATTAGCAGTTCATCGATGCACTTTTATGGCGGCCATTTTTAGTGGTTGCGACCCTCAATTTGTGAAAGCTGCTTCATCTATTTTGACCATTAGGAGTTTTGATAGTCTTGTTTCTGGCTGTATATAACATTATGATTTATATCATCACTAAAGATAATACAATTTTTACCTAAAAAATTAACAAACAATAAAACAACGGGAAATTTTATCAGAAGCTCACCGATGCACTTGGACAACCTGGGCTTAATTTAGTGTCGGCGATTCGTTTCAGGGACATTGTCCAGCGTTGAACAAATCTGAAATACCTGCGCCAGATATGGCGCGCTTCAAATGGTGATGGTAAAATACTTCTCATGAGTTTCGAAAGAAGTTTATGTACTTGCTTTTTTACAACGTTGAGTAAGGGAATAATTTTATTTAATTATTTAATTAAAACTTAATCATTGTTATACTATAAAGGAAGCCTAAGAAATCGTTGCTAAAATGGAAGGTTATTATTTCCCTTTAACCCCAGCAGCCTCCCTTTTGTTTCCTTTATGTTATTTGTGCCTTATCAAATTTGCGTGAGGATTATCTCTCCAGTCTACGCGCCTCATGAATGAATGACCAGCGCCGGGTGCTTCATTCATACCTACACAGTCATCACCATCACACAGTGCACGTCACCATTTCGAGTGTCTGATGTCACGCGCGCCGAGGGTGTCATGCATGTGCCACCGTCACGCCCCTGCAGCCCTCACGCCAGCCCGCTATTGGAGCTCCGACCACCGCCCACAAACGCCGCTGATGATCTATGGTCGGAGCCGTGTCCAACAGGTTTGATTAAGTACACCGCTCGTTACGACATTGAACGTTTCCTTGTGACCTGCTCCGCTGAATGAGAGAATGGTGCAACTCATTGATAAATGACACGCTTGCCTCAGCTCGCGGCTGCATGATACTAGTTTTTATTGAGAGCAAGGAGACGGCAGGGTGGCGCTAGATGCAAGTCGCCAGTTGGCATTCACTAGAAGGAACGTCCGATGCCAAATGAATGGTGATCCTAACCGGGCTGTTTATATCGTTGTTAGAATGAGTACAAAGGGCTTCATCTGCGGTAGGTATTTGCTTGATCATTCATCACACGAGGGTTTGTATTGTAATTACCTCAATATCAAGAGAACTTGGATGTAGGTACACGCCTACTAATTGCGAGATTACGTTCTCCTTTAAATTACCTTAAAGGGATAGTGCCTCCTTGGGATAATTTATAAAAAGTAGCTTAAATGAATGTTGGGAATTTATTATCATGTATGCTTTTGCTCAAACTTGCCCTAAAGCAATGTTTCGGCAAAGCATTTTCTATTTTTTTCCGACCCAAAAACATTTCTGTCTCGGATTGTGCAGTGTGCACCAGTACTACATATTCAAGATGGCTGCTTCCATATTGCTTGGGACTGTCTTTGGCCATCGAATTGGCGCAGCTGTTTCAAAACAAAGCCATGTGATACCATTGGATACTTTAATCGTTTGTGTGTGATATCCGTGAAGAGTGGACATTTTGATTTGTGTTATGTGACGTGCTAGCAGTATAGTAACCAACCTTATTGAACCATATCGTAGCTGAGAGGAAACCATAAGAAGGCGCATATAATTGAATTGAATGTT
Source organism: Semibalanus balanoides (assembly GCA_014673585.1). Classification (NCBI taxonomy): domain Eukaryota; kingdom Metazoa; phylum Arthropoda; class Thecostraca; order Balanomorpha; family Balanidae; genus Semibalanus; species Semibalanus balanoides. The sequence goes on from VOPJ01010239.1 coordinate 37,007, forward strand.
TGTCCATTTGTTGTTTGCTGTTTTTCAATTTGAGCACATTTCAAGCTTTGGACTCGACAACAACCAACCAAAAGCGCAGTGGCCATCGTTACATTTTTAGCTGGAAGAGCGATTCTAAAGCCAATACTAAAAGCGCAGAAAGAGTAGAGTGCTGCACTATACTAGTGGCTTCACTGCACCTTTGCTAGTGATGAGATAGCATCTGGATTATATTTTAACTCATTTCGAATGGGCAATACATGGTTCAGTAATGAAAATGAATTAAGAATGATGTTGTGTTCTTTTTACCAATAAATTATTACTTGCCTATTTATTGCATGATTATTTTTAAGAAGTAGGTAAGGCAATGATGACAATTTATAAATCTATGTGATGTTTTACAGGTACACAAAAAGAAGACTTCCTGTGATACATAAGTAATCGATGTAAAAAACACTTGGTGGTAATAATGTGACGACCATTTGAAAAATATTGTACTGATTCATCAAAAATAAATGAAATATATGTCCTCCTGTGATTGTTTGTTTTCGGAGAGAACAGCGGGTTACAGGAACATACTCATGTGCAAACATCAATTATCAAACAATGATTGTCGCACAAATTTAACCCTGGGCCTTGCTCGACGTGTCACAAAAGTGCAAAGCGCAAGCTCCATAGCCCCTATGTACGTTCTTGCCCAACGTTGGCCGATCGTGCATAGGGCACCTCAAACTCCTTAAGTTATGTTTTGCCCATAACTTCTGCACATGAGTTATGTGCCTACCTTTAGTCGGCGCAATGCACTGAATGTATTTCATTACCGTCGATCGTTGTATGTTTGTGCCAAGAATCAGTATATGTTACTATTGGTTCCAAATTAACGCTGTCCCAATCTGCGTAATGGCCGGGCATAGGCACTCTAAAGGAAAAGTTTCTTAATACAACGCCTTTGCGGAAAAGTTTGTGGAGTTGATGATAGTTCATTTGAAGTGCCCAGAATGAGTGGCTGTTCATCTCCAAATTTTCATATTGTTGATAATACCAAGGCGCGGTAATACTCCCTTAAACTGCTCTTGCCGGCCAAACTCAGTGGACGCTTATTTTGTAGCCAATATACATCTATTTAATTAAGCTTTTCACAAATCACTTGACCAATCAAAATCCCAAGAGAGCACAAAATACATGGCATGAAGGAGTTCTGGATTAAATGTATTGAGCGATCACCAACCATAAAGTTATTAATACATAGTCAGACAACACCTCAAATAGACTCAAGCTGAAACAGGGGTTTAACACTGACATCAACTTTCTATAATAAATTACTTCTAAACAACAGAATAATTCCTGTGAACAAAGTTAGTTCAATCTTGTTGCAAAACAAATATTCGCAATCCTGTGAAGAAGTAGGCCTGCGGGCGCGGAGAACACCAGCACAGCTTCAAGCAGAAGATGTTTCTGTTCTACACGACTCTTGCAGAAGCCAGCACACTCGACATGCGACATGCGCCGGTGTTGCCTTCCAGCATGGTAGGTAGTGTTGAACATGCATCATGTCCCTGAAAGACAAGGATATAACCTTTGTTAGCATTGTTAACAAATGTTTGCCTTTGGGTGTGAAGATGATTGTGGGTGGCTAGATGCGATACAATGGGGACAGGCTTGTGCAGGTACAATAATGGTACATCAGTCAGGTGAACTATGGTAATTTGGATCCATTTGTAGAATATTCCATTTTTGGAACACCATACCCAAAAGTGGTGTATTGAAAAGGGCAGGATCACACTTTCCGTACACAGCCACGTAGGTTAGTGTAACAAGCCTGAACAAGTGGCTTGGCGTACAGCCCGGATTGATGAGTCATTGGGAGGGAAACATGATGCAAATTAGAGCTAGTTTAGCTGGCTGGATGGAGTTTAGGTGGCGCAGTCTCCGGCGGCATTCCGGCGGCATCAACACATCCCTGTGGTTTGAGTTTAGCGAGTCAGAATTAGCTCGGGCGTGGTTTATGAATTGGACGGAGATTTAAAATATTTATATATGGCCATTAAGTATGATTGATACGCCTCCCAATGACATCATCAAACCGGCTGCATCGCCCGCCAGGCTTGTCACACTACCTACAGTGCTGTGTATGGAAGTGTGACGCATGCCCTACCAATACCAAAATGGGGTTGCTTCTTTCAAAAATGGGTCGCTTGTTCCACATTTTTTTTTAATTGACAAAAACCTAGGGATCTTTATTTTTACATTCATACCCATGGATAATGGGGGAACGGATTGCTGAACAAAATATACAATGGTCATTCAAAATATGCTTTTTGACGTTGCCAATTGTAGAATGTAAATACAAAGTGTGACTTAGAATATTTATTTGTGACACACCATCCAATTGTCAAGGGTACTGAATTTGATTACGTCATTGGCATAATGCGTTGATGCACCGTTCAATGTGTGGATCACTGTTAAGTTGTGAAGGTCGTTTTCCATGTTGGGCGCCATATAACTATTTTGTTGCGGCGCCCTTAAGCCCCATTCATCATCATTCCATACCCATTTTTGGAATGAGCGTACACAATGTCGGAAGAAGCGTACCCATGGATCACTGTTTAGTCGTGAAGGCAGTTTTCCATACCCATTTTTGGAACGAGCGTACACATTTTTGGAAGAAGCGTTCCCATTTTTGGGTATGAAGTTCCGAAAATGTTAGTTTATTGGGTTTAAGGGCGTGCCAACACAAGTTTCAAAAATGGAATAGTTCCCAAAAATGGTCCAAATTGCCATAGTACACATGACTGTCATAGCCAGGAATTTGCCTCAAGACAGGCCCCTTCTCGATCATTGAAAGGGACCCTTCTGAGCATTGAAAGGGCACTGGGCCTCTCCGTGCTGGCTAGGGGCTAATTTAGTAATATCAGGCACCCTTTCGATCTTGTTAGGGGCCCCTTCATGGTATCTATTTTTTATTTACCAAATTCCCTTTGCATTTCATAATTGCCCAAGCATTACTCATATGAGCAGTGATTACCTGAAAAGTTGGTTTTACAAATCCATAAAATGGGCCGTTACCCAATGCTTTCACAATTGCATACTAGGTACATTACATTAGTACATTAGTAAATAAGAAATACAATATTAAAACACCAAGAAATAATGATGCAATATAAAAATATACATACTTTGCGGATGAAAACGTTGACGGTGTCAGACAGAAACGATTCGGTTCATCTGAGCTGAGTTTATCTTGTAAACAATGTAAACAATAGCTCCACGGGTACCGCCCACATATCGCTCCCTGCCCAAAGCCAAGGCCCCGAGCCGTCCGAATTCCCGCGTTGGAGCGTGTTGAAACACGTCCTGTCTGTAAGTTAAGAGAGTCCGGGTGACGTCAAAAGTTAATCTTTTCGGGCCCAATAGTCGATCCAGAGCCTTTGTGCCGAAATTGGGCCATTGGTGGTCGTTTTTATAATGAAAAAAGCTCAGTATTGGTGACAATATAATAAACTGCATACGCTTTTTAATTTTAAAGTTCACTGACCGGTACATGGTGATGTTGAGTTTGCAATATACAAATGAGGAATTTGAGTCCGCAAAGTAGTGATTCAAAAATAGTGCCGAGCGAGTCAATTTTAAGAATGATTGCCAATCATTGCTGGTGCAAATGTATTTTTTGATCTAATGGGGGCAGTTTCGGCAATCAGACTTTGCAGGTGAAATTGGACACGCGTAATCTACCGAAAGACACCAAAAACTCGATACTGGCCTGCAAGGTGGCACTCTCCGTTTAACCCTCGTCTTACGGGGTCCTGACAAGCCCCCGCTGATTTTTTTTTTTCTCAATAACTTCTTACACATTCGTTGCATTCTATTGAAATTTTGATTATCTTTTAGTCTTTTTAACGCTGTGGTTATGTAAGGCATTGAAATAGTTCGTACTTTAAAGCTTTTTTGATTGACCTCCTTACAAAAATTGTGTTTAAGTTATGACACGCAACATACAAACATTGATATAAAATAACTTAAACACAATTTTTATAAGGAGGTCAATCAAAAAAGCTTTAAAGTACAAAATTTTGATTAGCTGAGTTTATAACAATTATACGTATGCTGTAAAAATACAATTGAAATTGTCTGAGTCGTGTGGAAGATAATGATGTTTTAGTGACGTCATGTTGGTGAAAAACTGTAAATTTGTGAAAAATCGTAGCAAATAGAATTTTGCAGCAACTTTCAAACTGAAAACGACGAAGATATTAATTGATATTTCATTTGAAGTAAATAACTCAGATTTCTGAAACTTGTGGTTTGTAACCTTTAAATCTGACTTTTTGGGTACAAATTACTACAAAATCCAAGTTTTCAAAGATTTTCAAATTACCGTAAGATATGCGAGCAAACTGAACATTGTCGATACCTAAACTAAATTCCAAAACAATATCTATATTTTGTATTGAAAGATGGCACCCTAAGTGTAAGAAACTCATGGCGTCATTTTGTAATCACGTTTTTGGGCTTTTGGACTAGATACGAACAAATAATACCTTTCTTGTGTTTATGAGACAAAACCTGTCTAGGAACATGCTTTTTTATTTACATTTATAATTTATCAATTTATAATTTTGAGGTTTTCTGACAGAGCAGAATGGCTATTCTGGACGTGATCGAGTCGAGGTCATTCATTTGACCTGGAAGGCCACTTGTTGGCCTGAAACCTCAAAATTGCAAGACGTTAAGTTGATCACATGACAGGCAACATGCTGGTTCTTACCGCGTTGCTCTATGTATGTTGCTTGGTTTGGAAGTTAACAGGGAGGGCCTGTCAGCCCCCCCCCCCTTCGTACGGCGAAGGTGAGAAACGGTCCCGTAAGGCGAGGGTTAATGTTGTCATTTAATCAAGTATAACACCCCATTGAAATTGTGAACTTGTATGCAAATATCTTGAACATAACGCTATCATGGAATGTGCCAGGCATACCACGGTGGACCACCGACTCGGCTAGCCACCGTAGTCTGCCAACAAACTGTCTTTTTTGCGTTTTTTGTGTCAAACTGTCTGTTGCCTTCCTGAGCCCACAAACTGTCCGGTCTTCACCTCCCCCTGCCCCCCCCCCCTCCTGCAACTACATCACACTCTCTTCGGCTACCGAACCGGCCACTAACCGCAAACAGCTCCTGCCTCTGCCGACACCACCAGTCACCACCAAACGTCCAATGTCATCACTCAATCACATCATATAAAAAACGTCACTTTATCCGAACATCACAAAGCGCCACTGAGAGCCATGCGACATCATCCAGACGTCATTTAGCGTCTCCCAGCGTCATCCAACGTTGTCCAGCGTCATGGCCACTGCCGGGCGGGCTGCACTGGCGGCGGCCGTCCCACCACCGCGGCTGCTCTCCATTGCAAATGACGGTCCGCAGGGCAGCGGCGTCCTCCCGTCTCCAGCTCACCTCACAGTCGCGGTGATAAATTCGGTGCCGGCTCGGCTGGCACCTTGCACTGATTTATCACGTCCCAGCGCCGATAAAAACCGGCTTCATTAATAAGCGAGTCTCGGTGTATTTAAATTGTGATAAATCACACGTTGCGCGCGTTGCTGGCACACAGGCTGGTGGGTGGCCGCCGCCGCGTCGTTTACGCCACTGGGGCCATTGTGACGCGCCGGAGACGAAGTCGGCCTGTTGCGCACGCCACGGTGGTGCTCGAGTGGAGTGGCGCGCTGGCGACAAAATATGGCGCACTTAAATCAGCGGCTGCGCTGGAGGTGGCGACAGCGGTGGAAGGGTGGCAGCGCTGGTGGGAGCGGCGGCTGGCCTGGTGGGCTGGGAGGCTGGCCTGGTGGGCTGGGAGGCTGCTAGAGACAGTGGTGGTAGGGTGACAGCGCTGGTGGGAGCGACGGCTGGCCTGGTGGGCTGGGAGGCTGCTGGAGACAGCGGTGGTAGGTGGCAGCGCTGTGGGAGCGGCCGGCTGAGCCTGGTGGCTGGGAAGACTGACAGAGGGACAGCGGTGGTAGGGTGGCAGTGCTGGTGGGAGCGGCGGCTGGCCTGGTGGGCTGGAATACTGGCCTGGTGGGCTGGGAGGCCGCTGGAGACAGTGGTGGTAGGATGGCAGCGCTGGTGGGAGCGGCGGCTGGCCTGGTGGGTTGGGAGGCTGCCAGAGACAGCGGTAAGACGCTCGCAGGTTTGGTAGAGACCAGAGGGAAGGAAGTGGAATGGTGATGGGACAATATTGGAACGCTAGAGGGGTCATACTAGCGCCAAACCAGCTAACTGTAAGCACGAACTGATTGAGTAGTGCTGGTTGTAAGCAATTACAATAAGAGTCATGACATAAATAAACACTAGGCATAACGCGGCACATTGATGAGATGATGTTCAACTAAAATAACGACTTTGATAAGCTTAACATCATGCTTACCTGTTATTTATTTATTTGGTGTAATGGACGACAGGCACATTGCCAAGTTAGCTGTCAAATTTGCACACACAATCAAACCACACACAATAAACAACCAACGCACGTCCACGCACGTCCACTCACGTCCACGCTGCATATGCACTAAAAACGTTTGTTCGAAATTCCCGAAGCGAGTCATGCAACATATACACATCTTTAAATTTAAACATGAGCTCACTGACATGAATGGGTGCCCTTATAAAAAGATACCTTTTGACAGTAGGTATCTACTCTTGCGAAAGGTATGTAGGTATGTACATTCATGACACCACGCGTCCACTCTTTTTTTTCTTCTTCTCTCTCGTTGTTTTATACGTATTATTGTTGCAATGCATTATTGTTATTTGTTATGCATCGAATATATGTTTTATTATTATTTCTTATATTATTATAATAATATATATATATATAATATATATATATATAATATATATATATAATATATATACAGGGGTATTTAAGGAGGCCATGGCGGGCCATTCCCCCCCGCCCCCCCCTTGTCGCCGAAGGCGCCCTCCAGAATATGTTGTATCCACTCAGCACGGGCATCATTTGTGTGTAAATTTCAAGATGTTCAGGGCTAAGTTGTTTTACTGATAAAGCAAACGGTCTTATAAGTATTGTCTGTATAGTTCTTGAATTATTAAATAGTGAATTGCGCTAAAGCATGTGGCCTCACTGGCGGATCCAGTGGGGGCATTAGGGGGCAAATTGCCCCGCAGGAATCTGGTGAGCATTCAATACAAGCATTTCTCTGTTCGTTCCCTGAACTGAACGTGAAAAACAACTATCTTAGGAGGAATCTGGAAAAATTGCAATTTTTCGGGAAATATAATTTTTTGTAAAAATAGCCTTTGCAGCAGTCCCAATTCTGATATCAACAGTCAAAACAAACAAAAAATCGCACTGCTTTGCGCAATGACACAAGTTTCGTAATTGCTTATCGGTAAAAATTAGGAAAACGTATCAATGAATTCGTGTCTGGCAGAGACTCCTTGACGGTAATTCCTGTCCACAGGGCCCACTCTCTTCATACTATATTAATTTTCGAGCAGGCTTCATGTTAGGCTAGCTAGCCCGCCGAGTTCCGGAAAAGGCGACGCGAACTCTAGAACGTTGACATCGGCACCCGGAAGCTGCTCCAGCGGTGTCCAACTTGCTGGACCGAACTCAACTTCCAATTACGGTCTGGTTCCAAAATAAAAATGTAACTTTCCACTACACAAAATTCCTCTTTTCACGCCACTTCGGAGCGTCACATCGGTGGCATTCGTCATAACAAAGCCCTCGTTATCGCCTTCGGTTCGTTTTAACGCTGAATTGAATGAAAAACATTTTTAACCTCTCATCCTCTACACGGCCCACCACCTGAATTTATGGGTTTTATCAGGCAAATGTGAAAAAATCGCGCGTGGTGCTAAATAATTAAATACCAGCTTAACATGAAAATCCACATTCATCATCATCATCAATTTATTTCGACATACCTACATGGGGACAAAGCACATATATGTAGGTACATAATACATATAAACAGCGAGTATGTATGCACAATACAGTACAGGTAACTATATGCATACATTCATTTACGCCACCATTCACCTGCACACTTCAAACCTGATCAGCAGGCTAAATTGAGCTAATATAAGACGAATGAGACCCCAGGCATCAGAGTCATTTTGAGCTAGAAGCCACCAGAGGAGTCAGTAGGCCAGCAAAGGGTCCGGGGCGGTATGACTAACTCCGGTCGACGCGCCCTCCGGCAACGCAATAGCTGTCGCAAGGCTCCCTCCATCACAGTAGAGCATAAAATCTACTAAAGAACCCGTGTTGCTGCGGAGGTCGGGTTTGAGGGAAACACGCGGCCTAAACTACTCAATATTCACAGCGAAGTCGATGCTCACGCGAAATTGCGTCGTGAAAGCCATTGAAACAATGCGCGGCGGAGCACTGTCTGCACGCCTAGGTATCTGTAGCCGGCCGCCAGCAGTGCTGGTATGGTGTGCTATGCGAGGCAATCGATTAGCGCAGATTTATGGCTGTCGCCGCCACGACTCCAGGCGCGCTGATGTCGGTGGGACCTCAAGTAGCCACACGTGAAAGCCATATAGCATAGCCGGTGACACTACAGCGCGCCAGAGGTAGGCCTTGTCTGTCGCCGGCAGGAGCGAGCTTAACATGCCGGCTGGCGTTAGCCCGAAGAAAGCCCCTCTACCGCGGCGCAGTCGCACTCGCGCGTTCACGTGATCGGCGCCTTGCAGCTGCGAGCGAAGCTGCACTCCCAGGTGCTCGTCTCCTCCCTGTACGACAATGTTCTGTCCGCACCAAGGTGCCACTCAGGCAGCTGAGCCCAGCAGTCCGGGCTCCAAAAATGAAACAATGACTTTGTAGTCATGCTTGGGTTATGTGTACACATTCTAGCCTCCAACTCATTGAGAAGTGGGGGGGCAGGTAACAAATGTTTAACATTTTCTGCAAATCACGTGTACTGCTTACATCACGAGAGATCATCCGCGTTAGGCAAACTACCGGAACGTGAGGCCCATACCAGGCGGGAACCTAAGCCGTTCATCAATCTGCTAATTAGCGCAGCAAGAACATGTTGGTTAAACACGGCGATAATAACGCCCCCTGTCTAACCCCTCGGCGCACACCGAAGGCGCCCGACAGCGCCCCTCCAAAACGGACTCGCGCTGTCAGATGGCCGTACCAAGACGTAAGGAGCGCCCAGCTTCGCCGAGGCAGGTGGTCACTTTTTAAAGACATTAAAAATGCTGCAAAGGCTTAAATACACGCATACAAAATATAGAGGTCCATTTTTTGTCATTTTAGCCGACCCCCACTCAATAATTATCGGTCACACCCCTGCGAGTTGGTATGATATAAGCGTCCATTATTACTTGTATGTATATATGCTACCCAATATCGCGTTTTTGTTTTGCTTTTTCCGAGACAATACAAAATGTTTCGATTTTCTCTCTCTAAAAAGTGTATTTCCCTCCCCCCAAAGTGAGTGGCCCTCCCCTTGGCTGCTTTCTAAATACGCCACTGTATATATATATACTATATATATATATATTATATATATATATAATATATATATATATATATATATAATATATATATATATAATATTATACAATCCAAGTATAAATATATATATTTATATTATAATATATATATATTTATATATATATAAATATATATATATATATATATATATATATATATATATATATATATAATATATATATATATTGGTGTACTTGGGCAGGATATTCTCCTTTATACATGTCTGACTAAAGACCAAGGCATATTTGCATTTGATGATTTTCTTGTTATTCTGTTCCAAAAGTCGTAAAGTTCGTTTTGTCACAGTCGGTAGTGGAAAGATTAAGGTAAAAAATTACACATTCTTTTATTTATTAAAGCTTTCAACGTTTCGGAACATAGCTTATCCCATTTTCAATAAATTAATCGTTACACAGTCGTATCTACCCAGTATCAACATGACTAAAATCACAATACATAGTTTGTTCAGTTACAGAAAAATTAACACGTGACACTGGTCTCTCGGGTACTATCATAATAGCGATTAACTAACACACATTTTAAGAACATCATAGCACGGTTTCTCCACTAACAAGATATAATTTACACCTCACTGCCTAAATAGCTGTAGAGTGACAGACGTAGGTGCCTGTATGTTCAAAATTTGCGAGCTTTCTTTTATGACTATGACTTCTAAAATGAACAGTTTCTGTTTGTCATTGCAGGACATGATAATGTCAGTATTTTCAGTAAGGTCCTTTCTGGTAAGGTGTCGCTCGTGTTTCTCCAGCATATGGGCTTTGGGTGCTCCATCTGCTAAGTGCATCGTTAACTGCTAAGTGCTAAGTGCATCGTTGTAAAACATTTTGTTTTGTCTCGGCTGTGAGGTGTAAATTATATATTGTTCAGTGAGAAACCTGCTTATGATGTTTCTTAAAATGTGTGTTAGTTAATCGCTATTATGATAGTACCCGAGAGACCAGTGTCACGTGTTAATTTTTCTGTAACTGAACAAACTATGTATTGTGATTTTAGTCATGTTGATACTGTAGATACGACTGTGTAACGATTAATTTCTTGAAATGTGATAAGCCAATTCCGACCGAAACGTTTGAAAGCTTTCAGAAAATAAACAAATGTGTATTCTACCTTAATCTTTCCACTACCGACTGTTGACAAAACGAACTTTACGATTCATCAACAGAATAACAAGAAGATCATCAAATGCATAATATGCCTTTGGTATTAATCGAGATATATATATATATATATAAGTATATATATATTATATACATATATAAACATATATATACATGTATATTATATTTATATATATATATATACTATATGTATTTATTTAAATATTAAATAATATATATATATATACTTATATATATATATATTGTATGCTGTATACCTATAACATAAAAATATGTATATATAAGTATTATATTATATATATAAAATATATATATATACATATATATATATAACTATATATAATATTATATATATATATATATATATATATAAATATATATATAATTATGATTATAAGATGAATGAGACTAATCAATTATTAAAAGGTTGCTATTCTCTTATATTTTGTATTTAGAATTAGTACTGATGATGATGTGATCGAAACGCGTTTACTTTTCTGAATACAAAACCTTTTATATTTGAATTAGTCTCATTCATCTTATATTCATCTGTCATTATGAACTATCAACAATATATATATATATATATATATTATATATATATATATATTGCAATGCGCGTTAGCCGCCATAGAAAGCCGACAACGTCAAACATGTACTGAAGTACAGCTCTAGCCACCCACCCAGGAATGAAGGCGGGCATTGTGAAATGCCTGCGAGGACCAGATCTTCAGCCGTCTGCAGTGACCTTTCAAGCCTCAAGGAGAGAAAAAACATATTATAAACATTTTTGAACCAATGGCTTCCAAAGAAGTTTCATCGAGAAGGCCATGCAACGCGAAGTCGGACAACTCAAGATGAGACAACGGAGGAGCCAGAAGTGAACGAGACAATTTTGCCAAAGCTTCCTTACGTAGCGGGTTGCTAGTAGCGAGCTGTGACGGCGAATAAAATAGCAAAAGCTATTAAGAACCAAAGCTCAAGGTGCCCATATTCTAGCCGTCTGCGAAATCGCCTAGTGCAACGTAAAAGACCCAGTAGACCCCAAAAAGAAAAAAAGGATCCGTCTACGAGATCAGCTGTTCGTGCGGTTCCAGTACATTGGAGAGTCTGGGAGACCTTAAAAACGTCCCGCTGAAAGGGAGCATGTGGCTGACATCAAGTTTTTGCCCAGACTCGACAAATCCGCGACCGCCAGACACCTTCGCTACAATGTGCAGGCGAGATGAACCCCCTCGAGGCCAAAACCATCGCGGACTGAAGCACTGGAAGAAGCGAAAGGCAGGGAGGCCATAAGAAATAAAACAGTCTCGTGCTTCCTTGAACCTGGATGAGGGAGGGGTGCGTCTGAGCCCCATATGGGATATACTGCTGATACGTGACCGTCAGTGATGAATAGTCATACGACTCTTGTGTTTTTCTGTGACGGCATTGAGTTTGATGAGATTGCCACCTAGTCCTATAGGTACATAGGTGGCAATCTCATCATATATGGATATTGTTATGTTTGTTTTTTATCTATAGAGACTTAGTAATATCAGGAATAAGAGAATAACATGTTATTCATGTTAATGTTAACATGTTAATAACATGTTAATGTTATTCTCTTATTCCTGGTAATATTGGACTAGTTGGTTTGTAAAGCTCGGTTATTAGCCTGTCTACCTTTATGTATCTGCGTGTGTATGCGTTGTGTATGCGCTTTTATATATTTTTTTAAAGAATACTGGTTAAATTAATTTAGGTCGAAATATTGTTGGTCATAAATATGTGTACTCAAGGTATAGACCTGAACTAATAGGTATATTTCAGTGCAGATCCGGTCTCCCGATTGAGAGTTTTATCTGCTGTTATTCACGCGACATAATTATTTTTATTAGTTGACTGGTTTAGAATATTCGAGCCATTTCACTGAAGGAAGGCGCCCACAATGTGTGCCGAAATATTCTGAATTTTGTAATTATGAAGTCATCCTCTTGAAAACTCTGAAAAACTACTTAATATTTCTGAATAACCTGAGGAAAGTAAAATGGACTCTCAAGTCTTTACCTATATATTAATATATATATTATTATATATATATATATATCTATTATAATTATTAATATATTATATTATATATATATATATAATTATCTGAAGCACTTTGAAGTTAAAACAGAATACCACTTTATCAACAACACATCATCAGTTGCAAATGACTGACGGAAAGCAATTCTTTCTTCCACAATACCACCTCAGTAAGGCATGCATGGCATGAAGCAGAACGGAGCGAGTGTATTTATTTTTGTGTCCCGGCAACTCTGATAAGCATGTCAGCTGTTTGATGCAATAGATTATAAAACAAAATACTACCTGTACCTTTCTGGGGCACTTGTTTATTTATTTATCTGATTTCTCACTGCGGAGGTGAATTCGAAGTCAAGGCACTGATTAAGTCCTGCAACCGAATTCAGTTTTTGTTTATCTGAGGGATGGTGAGGAGTCTTTCAGTGTGCTAAACTGTTTGTCTCTTAGGCCTATACCATGTGTTATTTTTACGACCAAACTTCAGTGTGTTAACTTTGTGCATAATCAAGTTGCAGTAAACGGGAGTTATCCCTGAAACCCACGCATTCAATCAATCAAGCAAGCAAGCAAGATAAAGACGGATTTTGGCCCATCTGTAAGACTACGTTCGTGAGACCGCTTCGCGGTCTCACTCACTCCGTCTGAACAAACAAAGCCAGCTAAGCTGGCTCCACATTTGATCAGACTGGCTCTGTATGGCTCCACATTTGATCCGATTGGCTCGGTATGGCTACACATTGGGTCTGACTGGCTCGGTACGGCTCCACATTGGGTCTGACTGGCTCGGTATGGCTCACACTTGGGCGATGGCTTCGGTTATATGGCTTCCACATTGTTTTTCATCTGTTTCTTTTTTCTGGACTTGGCTCGGGTTATGGCTCCACGTTGAGGATTCTGATTGGCTCGTATGGCTACACATTGGGAGGTTGACTGGCCGGTTATGGCTCCACATTGGGTTCTGACTGGCTCCGGTATGGCCTTACATTGGGTATGATTGGACTCGTGTATGGATGGCCGTGACACATTGGGTCTGATGGCTCTGTATGTCTTTCCCACATTGGGTCTGACGTGGCTCGGTATGGTACTCCACCATTGGGTTGACTGGCTCGTGTATGGCTCCACACTTGGGTCTGACTGGCCGGTATGGCTTCCCACATTGGGTCTTGACTGGCTCGGTATGGCTCCACATTGGGTCTGACTGGCTCGGTATGGCTCCACATTGGGTCTGACTGGCTCGGTATCGACAGCAGAGGAGGGAGGGACGCCGATCGGGGAGAAACCCGGGCCTAATGAACAATGAATACGCGGCTGGCAAGCTCAGAGCTCTGTAACGCAATTATGGAAAATCCGTTTACGAGGCTGGGGCCTCATCAAACCGTATTTACAGACCAGAAAAATACACGTATCGGCAGCGGGGGGAATTAGCATGGTTTAGGGGAGTCAGTTGCATTGTTCGTTGACTGTGTTTACATTGAAGGCAAATCGTAATGCTCAGCTTGTTATAGCTGAGCACAAAACAAAAACAACATACTTCGTGTATGTCAGGGAACGTTATAGCCACAAATCAAACCGTTGCATGGTTCCATCAAGCATGGCACACAAGAGGTAAAGTTTTCGCGACGCTCGTTTCCGCTTCCTCGAAGACCCCAGCGCACGGCCAACCCTCCGACGGTCACCCCTTCCCACCGCGCGTGGGAACCGCTCGCCGCGTGACAATCACAATTTTTTCCACTGTCCGCGGTTAATACAAGACGGATGGCGGCGCCCAGTTTATATGATTGTTGTGGACTTTGATAATAAGTGTTGCGTCGTTTATCATGTCCGCTCGCCGCGGGAGTCGGCGCCCCGGTGCGCGTGGGGCGCATGGGAGCTTTGTCGCACCGCCGGCCCGGCCTCTCCGCTCTGTGATCCGCGGCCAGAGCGCCACAAAAACCACAATCCGATACTGCACTGATTTATCGAATGAACACGTCGAACCGTTTTATCAATAGCGTCGCGTCGCGGATCGCGGATCGCGGCGCGGCGCGGCTCGGAGAGGTGAGATCGCGGTTTCTATCAGTGATCCGGCCCGGGGCGATCGGGGCGGATGCAGATGCGACTCGTTGATCGATTGAAGAGGATGAACCCCGCGCCGACCGGGGATCGAGGCTCGACAGGGCGAGGCGAAGCGGTGGTTGGTGGAGGAGGCTGCGGGCTGCTCTTGGTAAGGATCAGCGGATGTGTTTCCGGCTCTGAAGAGAGAGAGACAAAGCGACAGATGCCGCCGAAAGTCATCTAAAGGATTAGCCGGGTGCATCCTTGTGGTCGGACGTACTTCAGTGTGTCGGGGGCAGGTACGAGAGGATTATTGTTCCAAGTGGCTCTGAAGCAGGATCAAGAGGCTCTATTTTCCAGACAGAGAGCGGCTTATATGATCTCGAGTTGTGGTAAATCTACCTTTGATGAAGCAACAAGTCAAAAGGATGATTTTTGCTTGTCCGATACGGCAGGCGAGGAGAGTCAAAAATTATTGCATCTTGTAGAGTTATATCACGATACCTGGCAGCGCTAATCACTGCCACACAAATGGTAGTATCCCATGATGAGCCGAAAATATTTTCGTTAAACATTTTGTTTAGCAATTACCTATGGATAATCGAATACTCAATGGCAATCTGTATTAAATTACTATTCTATCATGTGATTAGGGATAGAGTTATTATATTGATTAGTGATACAATTATTACAGTTTTTAAACTCAAAGGGTTTAAGAAGTGCACGGATTAAAATATAAGATTGTATCCGAATGGGGATGTAAATACGTAGTCCAGGTACGTCGTGTCCTGTCAACCGCGCGTTCACGGTGTGTTCATCTGCGGTGTCGTACCTGGGCCGTGTCCCGAACTTTGCTGGTGATCCTCTAGTCAGGTGCCGTTGGTCCGTCTATGGTCTGTCACGTGTGTGTCCGTCGCTATTGGGTAATGATCCTATCACGTGCGGGTGTCCGGCTATGGTCTTCGTGTCACGTGTCGTGTCCCGTCTATGGTGTGATTCCTATCACGTACCGTGTGTTGCTAGTTTCTGTCCGTGTGCGCGTGTCCGTCTGGGCGGTGATCGGCTATTACTGCGTTTCCGTCTATGGTCCCTGTGTCACGTGCGTTGTCCATCTCTGTATCGTCTATACTGTGACCGTGGTCCGTCGGTATGGTCCTGTCAGTGTCGTGTCCGGCTATGGTGTGATCTATCAGTCCGTGTCCGTCGTATGGTCCTTCGACGTGTGTGCCGTAGTTATTCTATCATTTCTGCCGGTGTCTCGTCTATGGTCCTGTCACGGTGTGCCCGTGGTCCGTCGTGAGTGATTCCTATCAACGTGCCGTGTCCGGTCTATGGTCCTGTCACGTGTCGTGTCCGTCTGTGATCCTATCACGTCCGTGGTCCGTCTTGGTCCTCGTTCAGCTGGTGCCGGTGTCGTTCTGTGCTCGGTGTGGTCGCGTTCATTCTCTGCTTGGTGTCGCGTCCTAGCTGTGCCGTGGTCGCCGGCGGAGCCGTGTCCGTTCCTGATGGGTGGTTCCTGGTTCGTCGGAGGTGCCGCGCTGTCTCCGGGGTGGCTGTGTGTGTCGGTGCGCTTTTGCGTGCCACGTGCCGTGCTTCCGGTTCGGCTATGGATGGCCTTGGTGACGGTGCGTGTTTCCGCGCATTGCTTGTTGAATCTAGTCACGGGGTGCCGTTTGTCGCCGTTGTCATGGGTCCCGTCACGTGTCCGGTGTGTTGCGTTCCCCGTCTGGCGGGCCATTGGTGGGTCCCGGCGGTCTGAGCGGCCGTGCCCGGCTGTCGTTCTATGGTTTATTGTTGTGCCTTGGTGCGGGAAACGTGCCGGTGCGGTTCCAGTTGTGCGTGGGCTATGGTGGGCTGTCACGTGTCCGTGTTCCGTCGGAGTGGTCCCCTGTCACGTGTCGTGTCCCGTGGCTATTTGGTGCCCGTTCCTCGTCTAGATGCGGCGGTGTTCCAGTTGCGTGTGATGTCGGGCTGACCGTCGCACATCCGTGGGTGGGCGTCGGCTATTGGGGTCTGGTGGCAGTAGTGCATGCGTGCCGCGTCCATCGGTGACTGGGTCCGTTGTGCATGCGTTCCTGCGTGGTTCGTGTTATTTGGTCGTGGGTCCGATGGTGCGCGTGTCGCGTTGGGTTCTTGTGGTGCCCCGTCACTTGCGGGCTCGGGTGTCTTGTTAATGAGTCGCTGTCACGAGCTCGTGGCCTGCTGGGTCGCGGTAGGGTGGGTCCTTGTTCGGTTGGGTGGTGTTGGGTGGGGGTGGGTTCTAATGCGTGTTCCGTGTGTCCCCTGTTAGTTGTGGGTCCCGTGGGACGGGTGCCGTGTTCGTCACGTGTGGTGCCTGGTTCCGGTGGGCGATGTCGCGTGGTATGTGGGTGTGTGGGTCCTGGACAGGTGCCGTGTCCGTCTATGGTATGGCGTTCCTGTTCATGCCGGGTGTCCATATATGGGTGGTTTGCTGGTCAAGGTGCGGGTGTCCGTCGTGATGGTCCCTGTCACGTGCCGGGTGTGTTGGGCCGTTCTATTGATGTCCCGGTGCGTTACGGTGCCGTGTCCGGGTGCTGTTGGGTCCTGTTGCGACGCAGTCCACGTATTCGCCTTGCATTCCAGAGTCGAGCGGGACACCGCACGCTGATACTGACGCGGTGGTTTTCGTGTCACCTTGGCCGGGCCTGGTGCTCAGGAAAAGAGGGCTCGGGTGAACTGGGGCGGCCGCCGGGTGGAGTACGGGGTGGGCGGTGGTTTGACGGCGGCAGGGTATCATAGGTGTTGTGGGTGAGCTCGGGGGTGCCCACAGTCTCATTACTGCTCGGATGCGCACATCGCCAGGAGGGCGCGGGTGCGTGCTGGGCTGGGCCGGCGCAGAGGTGGGACAGGGGAAGCAGGAGGGAGGGACGGTGGGGGAGGGGGGGACAGGGGAGGACCATTGGGGGGTGAGTCCGGGTGACGGACGTGGGAGTTTGTAGGTGCCCTGATGGAACGGGACGATGGTGTGCGGCGCGGGGGGGTGGTTTTGTGATCTGTGGGTTGGGGGGGGTTGTGGGGAGGGCGAGGACGGGCGGTGACGGGACGGAGGTGGTGGTGGCTGGGGTAGCAGGGTTCTTTGTGGGAGCAGGGCGAGGATTTGTGCGGGGACTGGGACTGGTGGCGCGGGGGGAACAGGGCGGGGGAGCGGAGGGAGAGGGACTATGCGTGGGTTGGATGGGGGGGGACTCAGGGCGGGCGGAGCATTTGGGGAGGGGACAGGTGAGGCGGGAGCAGGCTGGTGGATGGTGGATCTATGTGCGGAGGCGTTGA
Source organism: Semibalanus balanoides (assembly GCA_014673585.1). Classification (NCBI taxonomy): domain Eukaryota; kingdom Metazoa; phylum Arthropoda; class Thecostraca; order Balanomorpha; family Balanidae; genus Semibalanus; species Semibalanus balanoides. The sequence goes on from VOPJ01010239.1 coordinate 55,049, forward strand.
CATTGGGAGGGATCATGGTGAGGGACTGAGGTGGGTTGTGATGCATGAGTTGTGGGAGTGGGGTGACACTTGGGATGCGAGTTGGAGGCGAGGGTGAGACGGACATGTGTGAGAGACATGGGAGGGACAGGGTGGGACGCGTGATGGCGAGGTTTGGCGCGGGTGGAGGGGAACAGGGAGGGCACGAGGTTCGGGAATGGTGGAGCCCAGGGGGTGAGGACAGGGGAGGGTAGACTAGGTGGAGACTTGGGATCGAGGAGGAGAGAGTACGGGGACGGTGTCGTCAGGGATCTAGTTATGGGAGGGAGCGCAGGGAGGGGGACGGCTCGCCGCGAGGCAGGGAGGGTACATGCCTGGAGGTGGCGTGTGTGTCGAGCTTGGTAACACGGGCGGAGGGCAGGGGAGGTGGACAGGTGGGATGGGCGACGAGGGTTACCTGGTTGGTACCGGAGTGCTTTGGGTAAGGAGGACTGTTGAACTGAGGACATCGATACGCGAGAGTGCGGTCACGAGAGGAAACGGGGAGTCGACATATATACTTTACAGAGAGTTCTACAGACGGAACATGGGAGTTTTGAGAGGAGCAGATGCTGAAGGAGCCACAGAAAGTCGAGCGTGTTACCTTTTTGGTTGCTTACTACCGATGTTTATAATATAGCCCAGTCTACTCACAAGTGGCCTTGGGGATTGACTGCTTGCCTTTCGCGAGTTTGGTGTTTGGGTTTGTCGCGTTTTGGGTCTCTGAAGGGTTTGTTATTCTCGCCACGACCTATGCTGACGCTTTTTGCTTAGCTAAACGGGTCTTACTTCGTGACACGTGTTTGGCTCGGGCCTGTTGCGCCGTTTCTCTGGTGCCGGTCCTGCCAAAACCCGGGCGGGCTGGCCTGTTCAATTGTGTAAGGCGAACTCTGTGGTTTTTGAGCTGGTTTGGGTTGTGGTGTGTTGTGTGTCGGTGGGGTCTGGGGAGGGTGTGCCAGCCCGCCTTTTCGGCCCGGCGCGTCGCGTGGCGTTCTGCTCGGGTTTTCTCTGCGGGGGCGTGGTGCTTTTTGTTTTCATTTTTGCTTGTCGGCGCTTTGCTTTGGTCGTTTTTCTTTTGTTTCTCCTTTTTTCCGTGCCGTTTCCCTGGGCGTGGGGTGGCTCGGGTGTGGTTTTGTCTGTGTTGCTCGTGTTGGTTCTGGTCGCTACTGTTTGGCGTTTTGGTTGCGTCCTGAATTGGGAGTCTCGGGAGCGGTGGGTGGGGTCGGGTGTCGGTTTTCGGGGTGTTGGTTCGCATCCAGTGCTGTTTCTGGCCGCTTGCTACTCCGTGGGAGACGGGCGAAGCTGGCCGTACCCTCTGTGATCAATATGAGATGGAGGCGGCGGCGGCAGCTCGGCTAGAGAGAGGAGAGCGGAGCAGAGAGGAGGGAGCGAGGAGGGGAGGGGGAGCGGTGGATATCTAACGTTTCTTGGTCGCAGCTTTTGTCGCTTAAGTATGGCCGGTCCTCGGTGGGTCCTCTGTTATCTTGTGTCGATGAGTGTTCCGGTTGCCTTCCACGAGGGAGTTCTGTATATTCTATTCTCTGTTTGCGCGACGCGATCGGTAGGGACATCTAGGTCAGGGCGATAAAGAGGGGCATTCGACCGCAGTTTTTCTATTCGGAGCTGCGTGCTTCGTGTCTCTATCGGCATTTCTTATGTTCCTTGTGGGAAGTGAATTCGAACCGGCTTGGACCATGGCTGAGCCGCCGATCCAGCTGACGCTAGACCAGACCGAGGCGCTGAGGCGTTAGACCATGACCCATATGGTGGGCTGATGTGGTTTTCGGCTGGCAGGCTAGCCGACAGCGTTGTAGGCTCAAGGACAGGCCTGCGTCGATGTTAGTGGAGGGGCCACACCCAGATCACAGCTGAGAGCTACGACCAGACCACGGCTGAGCTAGACCAGACCCATGGCCTGGAGACCAACAGACACAACAAGCTATGAGCTAGACCAGCACCATGACTGGCGGACCACCAGATCACGAGCTGACGCTTAGACCAGACCACGGCTGAGCTACGACCAGACCCATGGCTCAGAGACCCAAGACACAGCTGAGCTAGACCAGACCCAATGAGACTGAGCCACCAGATACACAGCTGAAGCTAGACCAGACCACGGCTGAGCCTAAGTCATGACCCACATGGCTGAGCCACCAGAATCACAGCTGAGCTAGACCAGACACGGCTAGAGCCTAGACCAGACCGCATGGCTGAGCCACCAGACCCACAGCTTGAGCCTAACCAGACCCATGACTGGAGCCAGCCAGATCCACAGCTGAGGCTACGACCAGACCACCGGTTTGAGCTAAGTCAGACCCATGGCTGAGCCGCCAGACCACAGCTGAGCTAGACCAGACCACGGCTGAGCTAAGTCAGACCACAGCTAAGCCACCAGCAAGTAGTTACAGTTTGGAGCAAGGGCCACAATGTAGTATGCAACCAAACACAGCCTGTAGCAACAGGATGACCAGGCTTTGATGTTCTGTGTCTAAGTGACTGCATGCTCGCCACCACTTGTGAGCAAGCACACTTGCACAAGACCATTCACTCTCGATCCCCAGACGAATAGTCACTCCACCGTAACTATCGTCCAAGATTCCTTTGCTTAATCGACGTCCCAATCGACCATCGCCCGACTCCCATCCGTGACGGCAATGCCATATGTTGAACCGAACCGCCGTGTCACCGAGTTTCACCGACATACCACCGGCAGTCACCGCACCATCGCAGCACGGGCCACGGGGCGACAGTCATTATTTACCTCGTCTCTGTCGCGCAGCTCTCGTTCTGCGGGTGGTGTTTTCTTCCTTTTCAGCGGGCCTCAATGCTGCGTCGGCTCACTATCAATAACGGCGGCGCGCGCTCGCCTATTTACGGCGCCGGTGGCTGTATGGGTTTTAATGAAGTCCGAATGGCCCGAGCCAACGCCATGTGCGCTTATGTGGAGGGCCGCTGGCCGACTGTGTATTGACGCGGTACGGGAGGTGGGCTGGAAGTGTGGTTAGATACATAGACAGGAGTGCCGGCTGGGGCAGGAGGCACGAGCCAGAGACGGGGACAGGCCGGGACAGAGTGTGACAAGTGGGGACACAGTCAAGAGGGATGCAAACCTGCTGACGGCTCGAGTAGAAGAATACACGACCTGGACAAATATTAGGACAAATACCTGGCATGAAGATTACAATACAAAAGCGTGTGGAAGAGCAGGAATAAAAGAGATCGAGTCAACTGGTTTGCATCAAAAATAGGCATGTTATTCTGAATAATTTAAATTTTGTGTGCACCTACCTACAGAGTACAGAGTGTTTCATAATGAACGGCAATGTTAAAATTGTTATTATTTACATCTAAAATGCTTATTTTTGTGTTTGTTGGACCATAACACATCTGAACATTTGAACAGCTGCATTAGTCCAGCTGGATTTTCTCCAGTGGTTGAACTTCATATCTCTTGGGGAGGGCCCGAGCCCCTCCCCCAATGATTTCAAATTTTAACATTAGGCAATGGCGTTGGCAATGGTAAGGATGGAAATTAAAATATATCAAATAAAATATTAGGGCCCCCCGACCTATTTCATAAAGTTAACGCTCTGAATTTTATCTCTATCTAGCAAGTTCACGGTAGTACACCTCAAAGTTCAATAGCCATTGCAAGGCATCTTTCAACGAAGGATTCGCGTGGTCGCGGCCTCGGGTCGTTTCTTCGGGGTCTTCGGAGTTAGCCAATAGCCATCTTTTGACTCCTGTGCACTTTCAGCCGGTCCAAGCTTAACAAGGTGCCTTTCTTAGTTCTGCCAGGGTCATGTAGTTAGGTACAGGTAAACCAGCAGCCTAGTGATGACAGACGAGCCGCCGGCTTCTGGAATCTGACAGTCCACAGCCAGTCACTCAGATGACAGATCACTTGCCTGCAGAACTTTAGCCAGGTTCCAAATGGATTTCGATTTTGTTTCGTCAAAAGTTTTTGAATTGGAAAATAATCTACGTCTACATATATTAACATTAAAAATATGTCATATTTTACCGTTGGACGCAAGCAGGAGAGCCTGACATTTATTTTCAACCCTCAGCTCTTACTGGCTGTGTGAATGCTACAACACGTGTAGGAAATACAAATGTCCACCATTGTCAAAAAAGCTGGTAAATTTCCACGTGCTCCGCTTATTTTACTATATGCACCTTATATTGTATAATTGACATTTCTTATTAAAAGCCCTCTATAATGGAAAGCGTAATTTACATGCTTAGTTGAGCCACTTATAGGTATATACGATAGTTGTGCCTCGATACAAATCAATTGTCTGAAGAAAGTGCAGGAATCATAGCAACTTAAGTACTTTCCATACGCATTGCAATGCAATACACCAAATCTGATGTGACGGCTGCCTTGAACTGGTATCTGGTACTGTTATAGTCGGCCGAACACAGCCTTCACTTGGTTCCTTTGAGAGACGACTGCCTGACTTATAGTGAAGGCCGACTGGGTCGGCAGATGTGGTGACGTTGACGTGATCGTGCGTGTACGTGGAGTGATGTATAGCGTAGAGAATTGATCGTGAGAGTGAGTGCCGTGACGTGACGTGAACGTGGAAGTGATGAGCACATGACAGGCACATTCGTGCATCTTCTCTGGGCGCGCTCAGTCGGGGGCGGGGGCGGCGGCGGGGCCGTGCGGCGGTGGCGTTGAAGTGCTCCGCATTGTACAGCGTGTCCCGCGACACACGAACAAAACTAGGGCGCAAATCCCCATAAACCATGCAGCGTCGCGCTGTCGCCGAATAGCAGGCCGTGGTGGAAATTGTGTGAGGCCGGCGGTGGTGCTGGTTGAGATATGCTGCATGTGTGGGGTGGTGTGTAGTCGATATGTTGATGTGTGAGTGAGTAGTAGAGGGAGGAGTTGCCTGCGTGTGGGTTGTGTCGTGAGGGAGCGGTGACGGTGGCTGGTGGCGGCCGTCTCGTCTGATTGAATCTTCGGACATCTCGGGGATGTCGCTGACCGTGCTTTGGTGAGTGTTTCCGCAGCCGCGCGCGCTGCTCGTCCTGCCTGCGGTGAAGTTGTTTTGGTAGACGACCGCGGAGAACGAGGGGGCTCGAGAAAAGGAATGGGTATGCGGTGAATTGAAAGGCAAACAGCTTTCGACGGTGTGTTCAGAACGAGATGTGTTATCTTTCTTACGTTGTAAGTTTTTAACCTACAGTTAATATTTTCACTATAGATTAATATATATTGTCAATGCCTCAATCATATGGATTGAGATTGTGTAAAAAGAGTACAAATGCTACGCACTGCGGTCCGAAAGGCTACGTTGTATACATATGGACTTGAAAAATCCAGGCTTGCAACTTCTATGAACAGTAGGTGCAGAGAGGACAGGAATATTAACACGGTAGCCATAAACAATTTTATGGATAGTTTTCGGATGTAGACTGTGCTGTTATAAGACCAAAACAATAGACGAAATAAAGCTGCTGCAAATGACGCGCCTGTCATTTCGCAGACAGAGATGTACCAAGCTGTATTGGAATAGTGCCTCGGGGCAAAACTGGCCCATGGCTCTCTTCTGCTTCGGCTGTGACTTGGCATGGGGTAGGCTAGGGGGCGGTGAGGCGCTAGTGGAGCTGGTGAGAGGTGACAGAGGGTGCGGTGCTGTGGCAGAGATAGAGATAAAGAAGGGATCGGTGGGCTGTGGAGGCGGAGGCGGTTGTGGCGGTCTGGTGGGCTGTGTGGGGGTGAGCAAGCGGCGGGCGGTGTAGCGGACGCGCGCGTGAGGTAGGGGGTAGCGTGAGCGGCGGGTCAGATGCAGTGGCGTGATATGGTAGCATTGTGATGGGCAGACGGTGACTATCAGCGCGCCCACCTGCAGGACTGCCCGAGTACATTCTTGTTTCTTTTTATGGTGATATTACTAGGCTATTATTCAGTACGGACAGCTATAGCTAAAAGCATCTCGGTACACACTGTTGGCCAGGTCACACTGCCGAGATTGTTGGGTGCCTCTATCAAGCCAAGATTGAGAAGTGCAGCTAGGGTTTGGATCTTGAGCCTGTATGGCGAGACTTCAAGGCTTGTACTGCATAGATTGGATGTGCGAGGTCAGGCTGTCAGATCGGAATTTCGTGTGTAGAACTGAGTCTGAGATCTCTGCTAGTTAGCTCGTAATTCCGGTAATTATTCAAAACGTAACTGTTTTCATTGAACATACGAAAATTTTCTAGTAGATGGGTTTGGAGAGCAAGTCCTTCCTTGTTCATCCACAAGTTTCGCTTTTTGAGAATGTGTTAAAGAAACGAGAGGAGTCTTATGAAAGAAGAGAATTATTGCGTGCTCCGAATCATGTTAAAATGAAAAATGCTAAAGTAACTAATTTTAAAAGTGGAAAATATTGGTAGCTTCTGAAAATATTATGTTTTTTATAATTTATCGCAGATAAGTTGATGAACTGTTTTTATTCTTTTTATGACGATCCTATGCTGATTTGTTTCTCAGTTTCCTTAAGTAGATGAGAGATAAAATTCACTATGGAGAGAGTCCAATGGTAACTTCCCTTTTTAGATGTTGGGTCTGCAAGGGGCGGTCGCTTGCACACTCAGTTTACAGAACCTTCTTTTTCAGGTTAGGTACAGCTTTTTTAAGCTTCATTTCTAGGTTTTTAAGTTTGCGCCATCTATCTGATTTTTAGAGGTATACTCAGCTCTACTTACTGTATTTCATTCTGACTTTGAGGTTATAAAAAGTTTTTAGAGCAGGCTTCCTTAAGATTGTGATCATTTATTTCGCACAGTTTCTTGATCTCAATATTTAAGGCTCACAAGACTTTTGAACGTACTAGAGCTTGAAAGATATTTTGTGGCTACGTATTTTGGGGAGGTCAGAAAAACTGAAAGTGAGATATTGCTCGTTTTAAAGTTTACGTTTCTGAACCAGGATTGTTTTGATGAACACTTGTCTATGCATTTCTAGGTGTAGGATCAGACTACTAAAGTTGCAATATCACGGGGCTCAAGATAATAATTTAACTTTCCTGGTAAAACCAAATGTATCACAACTTTGCTAAGTTGCCACCATCTTGGTGGGCATACCGGCAAGTCTGCCGTCAAGAGCGGCATACACCAGTCGGCTGGATCGGGCCACGAGGCCGAGTCGAGCCACGGCGCCGCTGCGTCGGGTCGGCCTATCTCGCCCGACCAGCGCCGATCGGGCCAGCCTATCTCGCCCGACCAGCGCCGCTCGGGCCAGCCTATCTCGCCCGACCAGCGCCGTTCGTGCAGCGTGCACGTGCAAAAAGCGCCGGGTCACTGCCGCGGCGGCCATCAGATGGTCGGCAGGCCGTCCCTCTGAGAGATGGAGTGTATTTAGCCGGATCGGTGGACAATGCTGACCAGCTCTGTCGAAATGGGCCTCGGAGAGATGCCGGAACCGGTCTCTGTGTGCCGAGGAGGGGTCGAGGAGGTTCGAGGAGGGTCGAGGAGGTTTGAGGAGGTTCGAGGAGGTTCGAGGAGGGGCGGCGGGGTGGGTGGGAGGAGATGACGGTGGTGGTCTGTCGTGTGTGTAAATAGGGCTCATGCAAATCAAGCTAACCGCCCACGAGAAGAATGTTGTGACAATGTCAGTCAGCCATGTGTGATGAGTTATTGGATTAGTCTGGTCTTAGTGCGTCTTAGTGTAATCAATTGCTTATTGGTGTACTAAACAGCATTATTGCTGTGACTATGGTGCTGCTATCTAAAAATGTAATATAGCCATTCAGTGATAGCTCTTTAAAATGGAATTCGCTTACACACAAGGATACTGGATTGCCTCATTGTAAAACAGTGGTAAATTAAGTCATATTTATAATTATCCTATATTTAAATAATAAAATCGTACCATATTAATTAAGTTAGAAAGTAATTCGGCTCCTTTGAGTATAGCTATCATTGAGACATACAAATATGTAGGTACATCATGGGGTTGAGAGTTGAGACCCTTACACAATCAGTAATAAGTAACGCCAAACTTATGATGTCCTTGTATTGTTTAATGACAATTCGATTGTTTTTACATTGCGTGCATCTAATTGTTTATATTTCACGACTTATAAATGGGTTGAATCGGTTTGACTTCAACAGGCTGCCTACGTAATTTTACTAAAATTAGGCACTGTCGGACTACATGAACAAACCTTTTTTTCGAGACTTAAAATAATGTTATAAAAAACTATATTGAATGTCATGGTTACATCATTTGCATAAATAGTCATGTTTGCGTTAAAAGCATTGACTTAAGCTTTGTTCCAATTCCTGCTTAAAACAATCATCAATGGTAATCACAATTTCCGTAGCAACAAATTGCACAGCTGAAAAAGACAAACAACCTGCTTCGTAGGGAAAAATCGTATAAAACATAACATATCGAGGGGAACTTCAATATGCTAGGTTACAAACACCAGTGATTTCAGATATTAAATCCTGAATACGAACATATCAACCATCAACCACGACCTGAAACCACTTGAAAATTCTCATGACATAGCTGTACGATTATCATCGCCTCACAGTCCATCCCTCACATCTCGGCCTGAATTGAAAAGCGCCTCGGTGGCAACACGAGCTCACGTGGCGCACCGACCGCACTATCACACTCGCTCCTTTCGTGTGGCCGTCTCTGCCATGACAAATAGCCAGGGGACCGGCGGGGGGCGTCTGCATCTCGAGTCGGAGCAGCGGTGGCGCCGGTGGTGAGCTTTGAGACACGCTGCCGAGGCATGTCCGATCGCATAGCTCTGTCGACCGATCAGGCATGCGAGTGACATCGTAGGGAGGCCAGGGGAAGATAGTGGCAGGTCTGACGTCAGGGCGTAGTGTGACGTCAGGGAGTAGTGTGACGTCAGGGCGTAGTGTGACGTCATGATGCAGTGTGACGTCAGGGCGTAGTGTGACGTCAGGGCGTAGTGTGACGTCAGGGCATAGTGTGACGTCAGGGAGTAGTGTGACGTCAGGGCGTAGTGTGACGGCAGGGCGTAGTGTGACGTCAGGACGCAGTGTGACGTCAGGGAGTAGTGTGACGTCAGGGCGTAGTGTGACGTCAGGACGTGGTGTGACGTCAGGGCGTAGTGTGACGTCAGGGCGTGGTGTGACGTCAGGGCGTAGTGTGACGTCAGGGCGTAGTGTGACGTCATGGCGCAGTGTGACGTCAGGACGCGGTGTGACGTCAGGGAGTAGTGTGACGTCATGGCGTAGTGTGACATCAGGACGTGGTGTGACGTCAGGGCGTAGTGTGACGTCAGGACGTGGTGTGACGTCAGGGCGTAGTGTGACGTCAGGACGTGGTGTGATGTCAGGGCGTAGTGTGACGTCAGGGCGTAGTGTGACGCCAGGACGTGGTGTGATGTCAGGACGAAGTGTGACGTCAGGACGTAGTGAGACGTCAGGACGTGGTGTGACGTCAGGACGTGGTGTGACGTCAGCGCAGGAGCGTCGCACTGGGACCAATCATGGACGAGTCGACCTAGCACACTGGACAAGGGGCATCCGAGAACAATATTGTTTCGGTTAACAGATTAGGTATTTCGTATTAATACTCATTAAGAGCTGTAACGCTAAACGTTTCTAAGTAATGCAACTAAAATAATTGAATAGTTGCAAAAAAGTATGTATCAGTTATACAAATTGAAGAAACATGCTGATTGATCATGTCTTCCTCTAATAATCCTTACATACAAATTGAAGAAACATGCTGATTGATCATGTCTTCCTCTAATAATCCTTACAACATTAAGATCTTCTGCAAATTTCAAGACTTGGCTACATAGGCGTAGGAGCTTCCCCCCCCCCAACTTTTTGACTGAGGGGCAACGCCACCCTTCAACTTTTGAGTCTCAATCCTTGGTTCAAAATTACGAGCCCACGACCGACTGAGGATGCATCGGATCCGCCCCCTCGGTTTTTCCTGAATAACTTCCAAAGCGTTGCAGATATCCACGCGAAACTTAGTATACTTTCGCGTACATCAATTTTACGTTATCTATGAAAATTTAGCAGTTGCGTCGAACAGAAATGAGATATACCGATTTTATTGACGTCACTTCATGGCATTTGTGTTCGAAAATAGCTAAATGCTGGAAAAGTCACAAAAAATAGTTTTGAAGCAAATTGCAAATACAAAACGTCAAAACACGTGAAATGACGAGTTCTACAAAATAGCTATCTCAAATTGAAAAAACTTCGACCCCACAAAAAAAGTTGACTGTAATACCCCAAAAATTGAGAATGCTTGACCCCCAAACTTAAAATGAGTTCCTACGCCCCTGATTTGCTATCTTTTATAGACTGTTCTCGTTGGTATTAATAAGTATTATAAACAGCAACGGGCCCAAGACTGAGCCCTATAGAACCCCACTGAAAACTTCCTTCCATTGTGAGGGACCAATTTAACATAGCCCTTTGCTGACGTCCAAAAAACTACGTTTCTTTCATATCAAGAATATGAATGATTCACATCACATCACCCCTGATTCCATGATTTTGTTCGTTGTCGATATAAACTTTATAAATATATAGGTATTGTACACCAGTTTTAAACAAATTTATAGAGAAACTTTCGAGTAATAAATGTGTACCCCATCCAGGCTCTTCGTCAGCCTGTTTGGGGTACACATTGGGTTAAAGCTTCCGCATCCGCTATAAACTTGTTTAAAACTGGTGTACAATATACATTTATACAGTTGTCGTTTTTATTCGAGGAAATTTGATCTCAATACATTTCGGCAAGTTTATGAAATTTGGGAGCAACTATACAAGTGCAACTTGGCGCAGTACAATGGGTGCTGTATTTCCAAGCCATGCAGATTGAATACTGCACCGCATCACTCCTGTGTCCTGCGGGCAGCCTACCATGCCTAATGCCCGCTGCCCAGTGCCCAGTGCTGCCTAACCTTAGGCAACTGTAGCTTATACTGTACCGCAACACCTGATCGTAATGCGGAACAGCCTATGAACCATATGGAGAAGGTAAACTGCAAACAGACATAATATTTATCATATTTCAATGTACCTCATGGGCGGATCCAGAACGACTGGTTTTGGCCAGTTTGTGGTGAGCCAAATGTAATAAGTTGTCACACAATTATGAAACCATCGGATTTCGTTGTTATGCATGAAACTAATTTTAAACAAATTTCACTTAAAATGAAACATAAAAGAGTGTTTGCAGCCGAGGGAGCATTAAATCTCATTTTAAACGTCAGAGGATTTATATAATAATTGAACATTTGTTTTTTTGTCTGGCTTGTTTAAATTCTGCGGTGTTCTTTTTGGGTATCAACGCTTGATAAAAAGACAATTTTATATTTGGCAGAAAACAGCGGTTAAAATAGCAATAAATCAGGGGTGAAGAAAAGGAAAAAGATAACATAAAACAAATTCAAATTTAAAAACAAATCATTAAATAATTTTGCATGGTATAAATGCAATTTGATATGCAACTAAATTTGAACTAAAACTAATTTAACGGAGTCTAGAGACACTAATGTAATTAAGAAGTTAAAATCTAATATACCGATCTTGCAACCCCTCTACAAATGTCTTTATGGATCTGCATTTTGTGTATATGATAATATATGCCAGTATTTATTTTAGTCGTAAAAAAAAAAATAGCATGTGTTGGAAGGGAGGGTTGCGAAAATTTTCCCTATTTTTCGAGGAATAGGCAACAAATGGTGATGCAGCGCGCGTTTTTTGCATACCTGTTTTGTAAAATTAGCTACAATAATATGTTCATTTTTTATCTTGGGTCATCTCAGGTAGGTACCAGATTAGGTCACGTGTATCACTTCTAAAAGGGTTTGGTCGTATGCAGCACAGTTTACAGACGATCGGTTTATTGAAAGTATCATAAGGTATTGATACTACATTTGTTATATAGATTTTCATATCAGTGACTAAAATCAGGTTAATGTTCGTGACCACAAAAGTTGTTTGTCGTCCCAACAGCAACAGTCATCAGTCGTCAAAGTATTGCTTTATTTCATTATAATATAAACAAAATACTTTCAACTTAAAAAGTAAGATGTGAGAAAAAAACAAATTTAAAAAATCACTTTTTTTGACGCATTTATGACCTTGGAGCCCTTAAAATTGGAACTAAGCTTAATGTGCAGACTTTGGCTGGCAATTGAAAAATTTTCAAGGATTTTGTCTAGTTTTTTTCGTTTTGTTTAGCTATCACACTTCTGAGATATTTGGGGGTATATGGAGCGATAGAAAACATATATACTATATATTATGTAATAGATGAAATTGGATAAAGACATTACGTAAGATTGTATTCTGTAGTTTGCAGTTGCAAGCGACAGCGTTTTGCTCCGTTATCATCCCAAGGTTCAAGCGTGCAGCTTCATGATGGAGCTCGTGGTTCCGCGTCGTTAGCTCCATGTCTACACTCGATCGCTGCGTTATCTGTCTTGCGCAGGCCAGTCTGAATTCTGTGCCAGCGCTCATCGCGAGCATGCGCAGTACGAGATGGGACGGCACGTGTACTCTGTGCGGGTTGGTACTATACCAACGGTTATTCTTTGAATTACTTATTCCATTGAAAACGCTTGCTGAGCGACGAATGTATGACGGGAATGACGGGCGGTATTACAAATGCTGGAAGGATTTTGTGTTCGTCAGGATGATGCAGTGGGCACTACGAGGGACGGTTAAACTTATTTTGTTTTGTTCTAATCAGTACAACTTGCGAACACGGTGATCCTTTGCTACGAGCCATGTGATTTTGTAGGTACGGTGGCTAAATCACTAAGTTAAAAAATAATGCGGGCATTTACAGAAAAAAAAAGAAATTAAAATAAAGTTAAACTCATATCATTACATCATTTACTTAGGTCAAAACTTTGTGCAGCGCTCATCGCCGAAGCCAGTGGCATCATATAGTTATAGGTAAAAATATAATCATTACATAAATAAGCCTGCTAGCAAATGCGCAAATTAAATAAATTAATTCATTGTATATTAAATTGGAAGAATAAAATATCCGCGCGATTTTTGTATTGCACCTCGTTTACGCAAATATAAGCAAAAAATATATGCAATGCAATATTTATTTTCAGACATTTTGTTGCATGAAGTGTCATACATTGGTCATGTTGTGGCCAGCTCCATGGATTTGGCAATATTAAGACAGTTTACATGGCACTGAATAGCTGGCATGTAACTGTGGTCAGCAAAGCGTATGACGCTCATGCGCTCGCAGTATGTACGAGATGCAGACTGGACAAAATGAGACTTTTGTCTAGCATTGCGCTCGTAGAAATGCACACGTCAAATAAACATAGCTCATATTATTGAATATGTTGATTTTAAAATAATCAAAAGAGACAAAATAGACTCAGAAGACATACAGAAACATTCGATGACTATGGATCGGGGGGGGGGGGGGATATTGACGGATGGGCTACGCCCGAAACTGTTTTTTTTTTGTCTCTTGGTTCTTTTTCCCTAAATATATTAAATAATATGAGGTCATGTTTTTTTATTGTTTTTATTTTACATTATGAGCTTAAAAAGCGCTATCCTAACTACCTTACTTAACTTCACCTAATACAAGTTGCATAGACTTTCTATCATCTCAGGTAATATGTCAAAGTTGTGCCGATTTCGTGTTTTTTTTGTGGGGCATGGTCACCCTCTGGATCCGCCCATGATGAACCCACCTTTCGACATCGTTAGAAAGAAACAAGCCACACATTGAGCCTAGTCCTGTCAATATTTTGAACTATTCCTTCTGTTACGTATTACAATAAAAGTTTTTTATCTTTATGTTTGTCGATATAAGGCCACCTATATGCACTTAGGCGAATATACATAAAAATATTGATAGCTATTCTTGAAGTAGCGAATTCCTTGAACTGGGCATGGCATAGCATTGATTCGCTGTGAACATTGCCAACTTTAACCAAAATTACGGCCATCGACGTTTCAATTGTGTTAACTGTGTGTTAAAAAGTGATGTGTATACGTTCGTGGTATGAACGTATTTTCAGCTCATTTTACCATGCGACTACTTCTTCATTAAAGCTAGTATTGGTGGGCACTAGGCAAGTTAAGAAAATAGACATTCGCTGAGTTTACTCCTTCAACAATGAAAGCATTTTATACACAACATCGAGATTCAAAATTTGATTATGATGATTTAGAGTGGTACCTGTCAATGTCATATGGTGCTCACGAACTCAAAATATTGAGTAAATCAAAATGTATACCAAAAAAATGCGGAATATAATCAGTTGCAAATTGTGAAGAATGGAAGGTGTCAAAATATTTCCCATCAAATCATCAAATATTTCATAGCTCGATACGGCACGGTCTCAGACTTCGCTTAACAGCCCTTATCATACCCAAACTTCGTAAGAAAATAAACATTGAAAACCACATGATTATTTGGTGCGCAAATTTTCAGCCACATCAAATGAGTACATAGTTATAAAGAAATAAGCGCCTAAAAACCATGTTTAAAGTCAGGCCGTTCATACATACAGGATGAACCTGTGTCCTTTAGTTGACGGAAGAACTCGCATCTGCTCAGTAACAACTGACTCGACAAATTAAATGGCCGCCAACACTGGACCAGCCGGCGCGGTGGGGCAAGCATTCAACGCATTGCTCCCCTGCTTCATTGCCATCCATGATCCACCTGTAACACGCATAAACTTCAGCCTGCGCCTCTCCACATCCTAACTGACCACGGCTCTGTCAGAACCACACCCACGTCCCACACTGACCACCTTCCGACGTGGTCGGCGGCCGTCAGCTCTTTGATTGGTCGGCGGTCTGTGGCCGTGGCGCTAATCACCGGTTCACGGGCTCGCCTGATTGGTGGAGAACAATGCCGGCTCGTTGGTGGCTCGGGTGGAAGGTACCGGAAGTGAGCACTGTCAGCGCCACTGGAAGGAGGCGGGTGACGGGAGACGCCAGGTGGCCGGCACGAGAACGGCAAGCGGACCGGTCCACCGGAACGGCAGCAGATCTGCTCTCCTGGTATGGTGTTCCGGGGATTTTTAACAATTGTCTGATTAAGAAACCAAATCGAAACATTACGGCTTAATAGGTACCGATGTAGTCGCAGCAATCCGGTTTTAAGCCTAGTCGTAGAGGGGTTAAGCATACAAATAATAAGTGGAAGATGTTAAAGTAGTTTGAAATGTGTATTTTTCGCGTCATGCTATGGGAGTTATGCTTGACATCAGCGGTTGGAAAGTCAGCCTTATGTTGCTCGGTTGTTTCTTCTAAAATGTCTTAGCATTCTTACCAGCAACAGACGACGAGTGTGTTGGCCGATCGAATGCGATGTTTGCGCGTTGTTAGAACATGAACCAAAACAAACTTGAAACAGCAGACAGCACACGGCAGTCACTGCGCTTCCGAAACAAACAATGGCGCACCAGCAACCATACCGAGCATGTTTCCGCGCCGTCTCTGCCGCAGTGCGCTACCAACGCCGCCGCTGCGCCGGTCGATCACGATCCAGTTACAAACAATTAAACCCAATTACAATTAGCGGCGCATTGGTGGCGCGGTGGGGGCGTCGGCGGGGACCAGTGGAGGGCTCGGTAGGGGGCCGGGGATGGCAGAAGGGCTGATCGGTCAGGCGCTTAACTAGCTGCAGACAGCAGGACGTGTTCTGGGCAGGTTGCGGAACTGGGCAGGATGGGACATGGGGAGAGTTGTCATGGGGAGTTAGTTACCAGCGGTGGCGATTTGTCAAAACGATGGGATTCGAACAGGGATAGATCCAATGGCGTATGTCGCGGACCCAGACCAAACTCCTTTAAATTCGTAATATTGAGACCCATGCCCATTGGGGCCCATTCAGATCAGGCAGATTATTATTTTCACAAAATTTGCAACCATTACCCTGGCATGTTTACCTGCATACCTACTACAACTTTTTGCAATCGCATTTGACCAATGCACAGTGAGACCTTTCGCCCCGTAGCCTGCCGAAATGACAAATGTGAAGGTTGAGATTTTCCTTCCAAACTGTAATGCCCGGAACGAGAAATATCTGAATTTTTCGAATCTGGCATTGGTTTACTCTGTTAAACTTGGTAAGCATATGTGAAAAGCGATCGAACCTGAAGTATGCTGACGGAAGTGCATGTAAATAACATGTAATATGTAAATGTAACTTAATATAAAGTTTGAAGGCGGATGACACTTCGAGACACATGCCAGCGTAGTCGCCAGAATGTTCTGATGCTGTCCCGACCTAGAAACTGCGCCCTAACTCGCCCCTTTGATTGCTACAGCCAATTTGATGATGAGGGCCGCAGCTTGTTTTACTGCGGATGACAGCTTGGCCGTCATTAATTAATTCCGGCTAATCGGTAAAAGGCCCCACTGTGCAATGGTCAAGACTATTTTAAAGGGACACTCCCACCTTTAAAAAATGTGTAAAATGTACGTCGTTTGTGGTGCAAAATATGAAGTGAATGCTGCCGAACACGATTATGACATTTGTTTTCTCACACACAGTGTTCATTTCCATACGAAATCAGTTTTAATATTTGGGCTGATGACGTTCATAATGAAGGAATGTTTGGGAAAAAGAAAACCTTCACGCTACCATAAGTATGACTAGTGTATGGCTAATGTATGGCCAAAGGGCGTGTATTTTTTGTAGACTAAGGAGTGCCACATCTTGGGATAAGTGCACAAGCTGGCACCAATCTAGGCTCCTTGGGTATATTTCCTTGGGTATTGCTACATTTTCTCCAAGAGGATCTCGTCACCAGATCTTTAAGTTATTCACCTTTTCACTTTCTTTTGTACCAATCTTTTAATGGGCGTGCATGTTATTTTATGGCAAATGGCAAAAGCGACGGTGAAGTGTCTACGTTTCTTGCATAATAACTACTGAGTATCCTGCGTCCCAGGTGATTGGCAAGCTCGGCGGTGGAGGGTCCATTTTTTGCCATGTTTCATGGCCCCTTCTGAAGTTCTGACCGCCCAGGGGCCCTGTCGGTCTGGCCAAGGGACCTTGACCTGCACGGGGCCCTTTGAACTAATCAGCGAGCCTCTGGTCAGGCTAGGAGCCTTCCAAGCCTGCTCAGGGGGCCCTTTCGACTTGTTAGAACCTGCGCTGTCTGCTTTTCTCTAGCGACATCAACAGAGACCCTCAGGCCCGCTCAGGTTCCCTCCGACTTGACCAGGGGCCTCCGACCTCCCAGGGCCCCTAAGACCTACCCGGGGGGCCCTCTGTTGGCTGGATAGGGGCATTTGGACGTATTCAGGGGGCCCTCTGAACCACTCAAGGTGTCTCTTCCCGACTCCCCAGGGGCCCTTTGATCTGCCCAGGGGCCCTCTGTCTCGGCCTAGGGCCCATTCAACCGTGTTCAAGCGCGCCTCTGACCTCAGCGGACCCTTTCGACTATCCAGGACCCTCCGGACATAGCCCAGGGACCCCTCCAGCTGCCCAGGGACGCTCCGACCATGCCCAGGGCCGCTACGACCTGCCCGGGGGCCCTCTGTGCTGGATTAGGGGCCCATTCAACGTATTCAGGGGGCCCTCTGAACCAATCAGGGGCCCTTCGCGACCTACCCAGGGGCCTTTGACGCTGCCAGGGGCCCTCTGTGTTGGCTAGGCGGCCCAATATCAACGTGTTCAGGGGGCCCTCTGACGCCACTCAGGGACCTTTCGACTACCCAGAGGCCCTCCGACTGCCCAGGGACCCCTCCAAC
This sequence comes from Semibalanus balanoides, assembly GCA_014673585.1. Lineage (NCBI taxonomy): Eukaryota > Metazoa > Arthropoda > Thecostraca > Balanomorpha > Balanidae > Semibalanus > Semibalanus balanoides. Next base: position 72,785 of record VOPJ01010239.1, read on the forward strand.
CTGCCCAGGGCCCCTACGATCTGCCGGGGCCCCTCTGTGCTGAACAGGGCCAACTTCGACGCATTCAGGGAGCCAGCTCTGAACCCACCTCAGGGGCCCCCTCTCGACCTCTGCAGGGGCCCCCTTTGAGACCGCCTTTGTGGCTGGCTAGGGGCCCTTTCACGTGTTCAGGGGGGCCTGTGACCCGCTTCAGAGGCCCTTTCGACCTACTCAGGGCCCTCCGACCTGCCCAAGGGGCCCCTCCGACCAGCCCAGGGGCCTCTGTGCTGTTAGGGGCCATTAGCGTGTTCATGGGGCCTACTGGCCGTTTTCAGGGGGCCATCTGACGCGCTCAGGGGAGCTTTTGGCTTGTCAGCGGTCACCCTCTGACATGCACAGGGCTCGTGAGCGTCTAATTAAGGCTCCTTTGGTCCTTCAGAGAGGGCCCCTGGTGGCCTACGTCATCCTCTGAAAGTTCTAACTCCTCTGCAGAACACGTTTCGCGTGTCCTTCCGAGACCCATAATACCGCGCTTCGTGTGGTCTCAAAGGCTTTTTCGCGCTGCGCCTGGCGCGCCGCCGGAAAAGGGTCCGCCGGGCCTCCAGGGTGCGGGGGGGGGGGCGGCCGCCTCCCACCATCCCCTTGCCCGTTTGGCTACGTGCCTGTGTGCAATAGATGCCAATTTATATAAATTTGGCAGTATCACTGCAATAGATACGCTACGCTAGTTTATAATTACCAAAACCACCGCAAAAATCGTTTTGATCAACTTGGTCCTTAAATTAACCAAAATGGATATAAAGCAAAAGGACAAAAATTTTTTCGGACGCACGCCGTGTCGAACTTTGGTGAACAAATGACCCCGATCGCGTCACATAGTTTGCTTCCTGAGCATCAAGCAAGCTGTCCTGGTTGATTGTCCCCGGGAACCGGCTTGCGCACCCGTTTTTCTGCCAATACCCAAAGGGAAATATACCGCAAGGAGCAGATTGGTGCCAGTTTCTGAAATTATCCTCAAGATGTGGCACCTCTTAGTCTATCCAAAAATACACGCGGCCAAACCTAAAACAAGTCGACTGTAATCAACATTTAGTAAAGAGAGACGACGACAGTCGACATCGGTTCAGAATCCCCATTCAAATACATTGAGGACTGGGGAATGTTACAGATGTCAAAATCCAAACTCGGAATTTCTCTGTGATTCGAACCTCAGTGGTTGTTTTGAACTTACTACCCATGCATAATTTCAATGCCAAGCAGCGCAAAATGGCTATCTCAACTCAAAAATCTTACGTTAAGGTGGGATAGTCCCTTTAAACACTCTGCATATAGAGGGCACCACATCCTAGTGACTCCACGACCGGTGCTATATGCTCCCGACCACGCACACCTGAGACGATCCTTGCCGCGAAATTAATGACCTGTTTCACCATATTGTATTGTATTAGCTTTCGAATCATTCCATGTAAATGGCTTAATGTTCGATTCGAGTGAAAGGGATACAAGGTGATTCAAAATAAAAAACAACAGGCATACAATTATACAGACTCGTACACACACACACACACCACACACCACACACACAACACACACACAATTGGTATAATGCTAATAACATCGCACGAAAAGTCAGACCTTCGTAACACTGGTCGTCACGGTTATCAGTTGGGATGTGAGCGCGGCGAGGCCTCCGGGAGGCCATAACGGCCGGGTCAGGCGGTTCCAGGAGAGGCCGACCCTGTAGGAAAAGGCCTGCGCGACATGGCAGCCGGAAAGCGGGCAGCTCTAAAAACTCGCCCCGCTGGACCGCGTGGAGTCGCACACTCAAGCAGTCGAGGGATGAAAAGCGCTCAGACGCTGCCGGGGCGTGGGGATCGTTTAATGCCTGCTATACGCCGACTACGAGTCGCGTCGCGTTACGCAGGTCGCGGTATACCGCGCCAGCCTAGTGGACTCCACCGACCGGTGATATATGCTCCCCGACCACGCCAACTGAGAGCGCATCCTTTGGCCGCGAAATTATGCCTTTTTGCACCCGGCTTGAGGTGGCAAGCGCGTTACCCCGCCCCAGGGCGTGAGAGGCTAGTACAGTATGTGTTGGGACCACGTGTGTCTCGGATAAGGAGTTTTCGGTCTCGGGTGTAAGGTGTCGGCCGAATTTTATGCAGAACAGAAAACAGGACGGCGTTTTACTGTTTTTACTACGTTGAAATGTGCGCACCTCCCGAGGGGGGCGACAAGTTTCGTCCATAAGTGACGCCAAGCATCTTCACAGACGGCAAGGACTAAGTGTGTGGTTTGAGAATGTTTGAGCTGAAGGCTGGGCTTTTTCAGGGCTTGAAGGAGTACCGACAAGAAGGAGGTCGTCTTGGTGGGGGTAAACTTTAAGGAGTTTGGCCGTAAAGTAGGATTGGACCGCAATGATGGTGTCTGCTGTCCGGGATTCTTAGTAGGGATAGGTGTTCCTGGAAGTGCAGAGTCGAGGAGCTGGGTATCGTCTGCGTACGGAAATCAGAACGCCCGTGAGGAAGGTACGATGAATAGGTCGTTCGTGGAAGATGCTGAAGAGGATTGGGCCCACGATGGACCCCTGAGGGACGCCGTGGGATAACGGAAGGGTAATGATCCGCCTCTGCAACCACTGCAGGCCGTTCATCTAAGATACTTCGGAACCATGGGGATCGATGCCGTACCACTGTAGCTTGGTCAGGAGAACATCGTGGTCAACGCTGTGCGATTCACCATTCGCCATAACTTTTAGTCAGCATTCCATTACAACTCGTCATTGAGCAAAACTTTCAATAATCTCCAAAACAGATCGGCATTGGATGAAATGAATCGGCAGTGAAATAAAGTAGTGCAGACCGACGAGCAGTTATTTTGGTGCCCATCTATTTCCGTCTACGCACACAAACATATAATAGTGAAGTGACGAAATTTTCAGACCATAGTCGAAATAATGTTGAATTATCAAACAGTTTTGCAGAATGAGTAATCTAGTGACTAATGTTCAAATAGTTTTGCTCATCTGGTAAAATCGGGCGCCAGCAGCCGATCTGTTTTGTCGAATGATGATTGTTGAAATTGCCGTTAACTCAAGGCTAAAAGCGAGTCAAAAAAGGAAAGGTGTATTAACGCATAAATAATATGCAGCACGCTGTGTGTTCCTGTTGAATTGAACACATCAAACACTTTTCGGTCAACATTATTATATTGAATCAGATTTTGGGTCGGACATGATTTTTTATTTTAATCTTACTCCATTATTACTTAACACGATTTTTTGTTGTCATATAATTGCCAAAGTTTACTGTTTCAGTGTTCTATATCATTTATAAGCATATTTATCTGGTTAAACATCTGGTTGTCAAGTAAAAAATAACACTTTAGCGACATTATTCCAAAATTGCCATACCCATGCCCACCCAGTACCCATGAAAAGTCAAAAAATGCATACCCATCCCAGACAATCGGAAGAATTGGGTGGGGCCGGGTGGGCACCCATGGGTGCACCCGATCCATGACAATCCCTGCTATTAAAGGGAATATAGCACCTTGGGAAAAGTATGTAGAATGATGGAGAAGAATGCCCTCATTACGGTCCTGGCATTCCATTTTTGCCGAAAAAGTCAGAATTTGTTGTAATTTGGAAAAAGAGTAATATATTTAACATGTGACGTCAACACAATTTGCGTCACCAAAGCAGTTGTGACGTCAAAGGAGGCAATGAACGGCACACTTTGCGCCCGCCCCATGACAGCTGCTGTGCCGGCACGCACGAATGGTGCACCGGTAGGCGTGAAACGCGACTGGCTTGGGTTCGAGACCGGCGCTCGCTCGCGCCGGGTAGGGAGTGGGGCAGCGCATACGTGAAACCAACTAAGTGTGCCGAAGCGCCTGACCGACCGTCGGTGGCGGTCGGGGCGGACGCAAGGTAACTGAAATACTGGGCGGACGGTTCAAAAAGCGAAGTGCGGTGGCAATCACCAACAGTGGAGTAAACTACTGATGACGTTATGCGAAACGTCAGGGATTGTGAGCGTTTTCGAAATATGACCACATATGACAACGTTTTTGCCGTTTTGAAACTCAGCAACTAGGTCGCTTTCGGAGGGAACACAATTTCGGATTTGGGGGGTTTTCCAGTCACACCCCGACAATCTGGCCTATCTCATTAAAAACTAATGTTAAAGGTGCTATTCTTCCTTTCACCCTCGCCCTACGGGAGTTCTGAAACGATCCCTCCTGAGGTTTTGCTTGCATAAATTTGTACACATGAGGCAAATATTGCTAAAAAAAAATCGCTGACTTAACAACAGTTATAGGCATGCTGTCAAAATTTCACTGAAATTGATTGAGCAGTTTAAGAGATAATGACGTTTTAATGACGTCATGTTAGTGGAAAAACGATGAATGTTTAAAAGATCGTAGAAAAAAGTTTTGCAGGAGATTGGAAACGGTAAAAGGCGAATATCAAAAATGGCTTTTACTTTAAAATGACAATCTTAGATTTCCTAAATTTGGGGTTTGGGCTTTTGACCCCAACAATTAAGAAAATATATTTTTTTGTTTAAATCACTACACAATCACAATTTTCAAGGATGATGAAAAAATATATGAGACAACTGAAAATGGACAACACCGGAACTAAATTTGAAAGCAATGTCTCTATTTTTGACTGAGTGATGGCTCACGAAGTGTAAGCAACTTATGACGTATGTTAGCACTTGTTTACTTTGCTTGACGAAATACGAACAAGTACATTCCTTTTCTGTATTTCAGAAGCAAAACTGGTCTAGGAACACGTCTTTTATTTACATTTATATATGACTAATTTTGAAGTTTTCTCATAAAGCAAAATCTTTCTTCTGGACGTGGTCGAGTCAAGGTCATTCACCTGGCTTAAAGGGTCACCCGTTGACCTGAAACCTATATAAACCTATATAAAATGCATACTTTTAGATTCCGCACATGACAGGCGACATGCTGGTTTACAGCGTTGCTCTATATTGCTTGATTTGGAAGTTAACAGGGGTTATTTTAGGACCCCGTAGGGCGAAGATAAGAAAAGCTCCCGTAGGGCGAAGGCTAATGCGTGAATATGTGATTTAAAACGAACTTGAACTAGTAAAAATTTCGAAGATTTTCGTTTCAAGTAGGAAGTGCGTCATATTTTGGGTGACTTAAGGAAATGTAAGGGGATTGGCCCTTTTGGCCCCTTGGATACGACAGAAGCCAGATGACATTAGGTTGGGGCGAGAGCACCTTTGTGGGGCTGAACTCAGTATTGGGGAGCGAGGGGGCGAGGGGCCACCCTAAAAGTGTATAAATTGACACATATGGTAGTTATCTTGCTGGATGTAGCATTTTTTGTGTGAGCGGTTACTCCTTTTTTGTGTGTAATTTCACGCTTCTTGTAATATATTTATTTGTCATGATAAGTTATTATTTACTAACTTAGGTAAGCTTAATAGAGTACATAAATTACAATATACATGTCATACAATTTCTAATAGCTGCCCTTCGATTGCCTGAAAGAAACTTCAAGGTTATATATTCTATGAAACAGTTAACCTGATTTGTAAGCACTATGGGTGGAAGTTCGTAGCTGATACGAAACGCAAGTGACTTGGCACACAACATGGAAAAACAGAGCTCGTGCCAGTACTTCAAGAAGTACTGGCAAGATTACGAACCAACATCGCCAGACAACACGTAAAGCAGTATGCGTAAGCGGCCATCCATCAACCCAGAGGTAGAAATTATAACGCGTTGGACTTTCTAGGCATTCGCACTTGATTATCTGCCTTAAATTTAAACCACTAATTGAACTGTCGTGTCAAAAGGGATAATGAACTCAAATGTACATTGCTATCGCTGCTGGTTATGTAGTTTATAATGAACTGCACTGGTGTGCAATGTGTATATGGGAAATGCAGGCTGGCATAAGCAAATGTAGGCTTATGTACAGTGGCGTATTTAGAAATCGCGCCAAGGGGGGGGCAAACCCTCAAGGGGCGCCCAAAACCACTCATGAGGGCGCCGTCAGCGAAAAAAAATCTGAGGCGGGTGGGGGGGTAGGCTCGATAAATTTCCGAGGGCGGCCTATGATTTCCAATTTGGTATTCCGTCTCCCAAATATCTTTAAAGGTGCCTCCGAGTCCAATTTACCTTCTGAAGGCACCCTCCAAATATTCTCCGAAAGCGCCCTACAGATACATCTTTGCCGAGGCGCTTCCTCTCAAATGTCGAAGAGAACCTCTGGTGAGACCGGGGCGCCCCCGGCCTCACACTTCAGCGAACAACGCCATTTGGAGGTATTTAGCGGAGGGCGCCTCGGGCTCGTGAGATATGTATCTGAGGGTGATTTTGGAACTATGTGAGAAGGCGCCTTCAGAGGTATCGGCATCTTAAGGCCTTGGGAGGTATGTGGGAAGGCGTCTTCAGAGATGTATCGGAGGTGCGCTTCATACGCCTTTCTCCGTACATATGTATCGGGGAGACACCACGTACGTGTCAATACAGAAGGACGCCTTGAAGGTATATGGGAGGGCGCCATCGGAGACGTATCGGGGGGTATTGGGAGCTGCAGAGTGTTATATTTTGAGAGGCGGTTTTTCAAAGTGCATGGGGCGCTTTGGGGAGGTATGTAGGAGGTTCGGCCTTTATGTTGGTATCGATGGCACCTTGGGATGTGTATGGGAGGGCGCCCTTTGGTAGGTATGTTTGAGGGCGCTTCAGAAGTTTAATCAAAGGGCGCTGTGAAAGCATAGTTTTGGAAGCGTAAGAGGTGTATTAAAAGGTGCTTAGGGTTTTTGGGAGGGCGCTTTGCAGGAATGTGGAGGACACCTTCAGAGTTGTACCGGAGCGCGCTCACATTCAGTGAAAACGCGCTTTATATTAGCCGGCAGCGCGTTCCTCACATTCAGCGATGGGCGCCTTCGGCCGCCTTTACTGAATATCAGCGCGCATTTCATGCAACCGAAGGCGCCTTCGGCGCCCAAGGGGGGGGGGCATGGTGTGGTGACCCCCCCGTAAATACGCCCCTGCTTATGTAGGTTGTCTCATCACACGGAGGCTAAATGCATTTCATTTAAAGTCTGAAATAAATGTGACTGCATTTTGCTCATCAGGTTGTCACTTACGAAAACACCATCAATGCAACTCTCATCTCGTCCATTTCACAGCTAATTTGAGCTGTATCGGCGTCAACTAGCGTCATTCACCGCAGCTGCAAACAGCTGTTAGCAGAGATATCACAGCTGTAAATTGTTAATCCAGCGGCAGGGGTGAACATGTGCGGATGTCACATCGGATTACAGGGGCCGCCCCTGTGACCATAGGGAAAAGCATCGCTGCCGTTTGGTGGAAATGAATCTGGATATTGTTGTATGGACTTGCTGGATATGATGAGAGAAGTGTGGTATGATGTCAGTCTTGATTGCATTATGTATCGCATGTTGATTGCAAGGTGTCTAGCAGTCAGCAGAACGTGTTGAAAGATGCGACTCAGACGAAAACCTTCACGGGATCGTTTTGAGGTCGTGACTAGGAGAAAACATGAAGAAAATCATAGGACTTTGAACGATCCACACTTTGTGTGAAACCTTGCCTAAAATGTTTTATTTTGTTTAACAAGGCTTTTTTAAATAAAGAAGTCCTACATATGACGATGTTTTTGTATTCTTCTCAAAACAAGATCCTACTTCCACTGACGCCAATTTGCTTGAAGTTCCAAGTTCCAGCGGAAGTACAGAAAATGCGATTCCATAACAAAATATGGGAAAACACACAGATGGATGAGTGGCGAATATCGAGCGCAAGAAAATCGAACGCAAAAAATATGGAATCGTAGGCAAGTGTCAATCTGGCCCAAATCTGATACCAGCCAGCAAATGAACCAATACTGGTTAAACAAGTCTCTTCCAACCGATTATACGACCTGCAAACCAGCACGCCACGTGAGTAGACTGAATCGACACAGTTAACTTTCGACTCCAACGCAGCGGAGAGATGAGGGAGACGTAGCAACGTCGGACGAAGCAGTGGAGTCACATGGCCCGAGAACGGTCCGGCGGTACACCAAAGCGTTCGCCTTTTGTCACGGTCGGCGGCCGGGCGGGGCGAGCCCGTGTGACGGCGATGTTATCTCAAAGGTGGCCTGCCTGCTGATGAGGCGAGGCCGCCGCGGTCAGGCCGCCCCTCCCGCCGAGCAGCTGATGGTGCCGCCGACACCGGGAGGCAGGGTACAGCCACACTACAGTCAGACAGGGTACCTACAGCCCTCTGACACCACCAGGCAGGGTACCCACAGCCCCCTGCACACCACAGGCAGAGTGACAGTCACACTACAGTCCAGACACAGGGTACTACAGCCTCTGATAGGGGGGATACTAGCAGTCCATTTGAGACCAAGGCAGGTGTTAAATCGCTGATCAGTGCCCCTTTGACACCACCAGGCGAGGGTAGCAGTCACACTACAAGTGGGAACAGGGTACCCACAGCCCTCTGACACCACCAGGCAGGGTACCTACAGCCCCCTGACACCACCAGGCAGGGTACCTACAGCCCCCTGACACCACCAGGCAGGGTACCTACAGCCCTCTGACACCACCCGGCAGGGTAACCTACTAGCCCTCTCTTGGGGCACTACCTTACCAGGCCAGGGTACCTACAGCCTCTGACACCAACCAGGCAGGGTACAGCCACACTACAGTCAGACCAGGGTCCTAACATGCCCTGCTGACACCCACCTCGCAGAGTCAGGGTAACCTACAGCTCTCTCGAACGACCAGGCGATGACAGTCCACTTACTACAGAGATTCAAGACAGGGTACCTACAGCCCTCTGACACCACCAGGCAGGGTACCTACAGCCCTCTGACACCACCCGGCAGGGTAAAGTCACACTACAGTCAGACAGGGTACCTACAGCCCCCTGTCCAACCAGGCAGAGGTTACCTACAGACCTTTTACATCCTCGTATAACCCCAGGCAGGGTAAATGTTTACATTACATGTTCATGACAGTGGTTGTACCTACTCAGCCCCCTGATATGCGGGCAGAGGCAGCGGGTACCTAATACAGACCTCTGACACCACCCGGCAGGGTAAAGTCACACCTACAGTCAGACAAGGGTACCTACAGGCCCTCCTGGAGCCAGGTTTCCTTACCAAATGTGCAGGTGTACCTACATGCTCCTCTGTACACCACCGGTATGTGCAGGTGTTTACTGCCCAGGACTAACAGGGTTCTAGACAGGGTACCCTATGCAGTCCCCCTGACATGACCTCCAGGCAGGGTACCTACAGCCCTCTGACACCACCAGGCAGGGTACAGTCACACTACAGTCAGACAGGGTACCAGGGGCGAAGCCTCTCCAAACATGTTGAGGGAGGGCTGAGCTGGGGAAAAATCGCTTAAATCCACAAAAATGTATATTTCTCTCCGGATTTGACCCACTTCCTCGTTCAAGTTGGAGGGGCTGAACAGACCCCCAACTGAATAGGAAACTACATCCCTGAGGGTACCTACAGCCCTCTGATACTACCAGGCAGGGTACAGTCACTCTATAGCCGCGGAAGCAATGCCAGGTGGGGTAGAAGAGCCCTACTTCTGTCGCGGAAACACCGACTTCACCGCCATCCGACAAAACTCCGAAATTCACCACCGTCCGACTATGACGAGTGCAGGTGACCAGAGACTACAAAGAAAGTTCGTCAGAGGCCGTGATATTTACAACATAAATGTTCAAGTAATTCATCAGGGCTCAGATGCTGTTATCTAAAAACAAACCAAAAATAGGAGAAACAGGAAGGGGAGCATTGCACCTGGCACCTGCTTTTTCTGTAGCAGTCTTCTGATCATGTTAGTATGAACCTTTCGATTGGGCAGGTTTTGGGGATCGGAACCCTTTGCTATGCAGAGGATATCACTTAGTTCATGTTCCTTACCATCCGACTGCACAACTCCTGCTTGCAGACACAAATTTTAGATTGAAGCCGCAAAGACCCGACCCGACAGGGTCCTCCTCGTCCTCTGACGGTCCTCCCCACCCACTGAGCTAATCTGAACACGACCTGTGCCACCGATCATCGGCGATCCCAGCCAAGAGCAAACCGCACGCATCGCGCGCGAACCACTATTGACATGAGGATCCCAAAGGCCAATCTCTACGTCATTGTTTAGCAAAATTGGGCTGTTGCTCCTTGCGAAATTGCGTGTAATTGATGTCTCTCCCAAAATGACCAGGGATGCATAAATGCATCCTCGGTCATTTTGGATTTTGTATAATTGGATTTAAAGAACATCTGCTCCAAGAGTACCTACAGGCTTCAACAAGCACAAACACCTTGATGTCATGTTACAAATTCATGTGACAAAAGACATGTATGTTTACTATGCATTATCCAAGCTAAATACTAATTTATTTCCTTATATACCTTATTCACCTATGTACTAAAACCAACTCTTTGCGATTCGTCCATATCGTAATTAACAATTGTGTCGACCGATTCAATGGTTTGAAACATTACGTGAAATCGAGGACCTCACCCAATCTACCAGAAGTGTATTGGAATTTGAAGTGTATGATAAAATGCATACATAAAAGTTTGTGAAGCATTGGATTTCATATATCAGGCATTTTATTCAGAAATTTATGGAACAAATCGTGTGAAGATCTTTAGAGACGTGCAAATTATGTTTGACGGACACTCATAGGACTGCATTCTGGTCCGGAATTGATGGATAGATGGGTGGATTTGGATAAGGTCTAACCAATCGGGATCGATCGATATTATTCTCCGAGACAAGGATTTTTTAACCTATTATCTTCACATATGTGACCGAAGTCTTTTATTTAACACTGGTATTATATTCTTGTTCGTTTTATCAGAAAAACTTAGTGTGTTTTAATAAGTAGTAGTGTTTTTAATAGTCGTAGTGTTTTAATTACAAAAGACCAACATTTCGGTTCATCCTGCTGTACCGTCAGTGACCCTGTGGAAGGTATAGGGCACGCAAAGTACTCTCGATATTCGCCTCACCTTGATGACGCAGCTGATGCTGACGTCAGTGGATCCCATATCGCTGACGTTGACGCGCTGATGTCGGGCCACGTCGGCTTCGATGACACCGCCACCACCCCGTTACCGTCCGCTACCGCCGCCGACGCGGACGACGCCACCGTCGACGCGTCTATCGTGAAGCCCCGCCCCGGCGCAGCTGATTGGTCGGCTCGGCCGTTACGTCAGGGTCGGTTTGGACCAGCGCGTCAGGACGCCCCGCCATGCTGCCGGGACAGGGCAGAACGACAGTGCCCGCCGCATTGGGTGGAGGGGGACAGGGCAGAACGACAGCGCCCGCCGCATTGGGTGGAGGGGAACAGGCAAACGACAGTGGCCCGCCGCATTGGGTGGAGGTTGCGGACAGGGCAGACGACAGCGCCCCGCCGCATTGGGTGGAGATGTGCTCGGACAGGGCAAACGACAGCGCCCGCCGCATTGGTGGAGGGGACAGGGCAGAACGACCAGTGCCCGCCGCATTGGGTGGAGGGGACAAGGCAGAACGAACAGTGCCCGCCGCATTGGGTGGAGGGTGTGCCGGACAGGGCAGAACAAACGCCGCCGCATTGGTGGAGGGGGACAGGGCAGAACCGACAGCGCCGCCGCATTGGTGGAGGGGGACAGGGCAGAACGACAGGCCGCCGATTGGGTGGAGGTGTGCCGGGACAGGGCAGAACAATAGCGCCCGCCGCATTGGGTGAGGGGACAGGGCAGAACGACAGCGCCCGCCGCATGCCCCGCCATGCTGCCGGGACAGGGCAGAACAACAGCGCCCGGCGCATTGGGTGGAGGGTGTGCCGGGACAGGGCAGAACGATAGCGCCCGGCGCATTGGGTGGAGGGGGACAGGGCAGAACGACAGCGCCCGCCGCATTGGGTGGAGGGGGACAGGGCAGACGCAGGCGCCCGCCGCATTGGGTGGAGGACAGGGCAGAACAATAAGCGCCCGCCGCATTGGTGAGGGGGACTGGGCAGAACGACAGCGCCCGCCGCATTGGGTGGAGGGGGAACAGGGGCAAACGACAGGCGCCCGCCGCAGTTGGGTGAGGGGGACAGGGCAAGAACAATAGCGCCCGCGCGCATTGGTGGAGGGGGACAGGGCAGAACGCAGCGCCCGCCGCATTGGGTGGAGGGGGACAGGGCATGACGACAGCGCCCGCCGCAAATTGGGTGGAGGGGGACAGGGCAGAACGACAGTGCCCGCCGCACTGGGTGGAGGGGTGTGCTGGGTTCTGCTGTATAACAGACGTGGCCGCTTAATGCCAGTTTATCAGGCGAAATTGCTGACTCTTCACATTTGTTTTTGTTTGCATACCTAACCTATGTAATAGGTATGTATGTTGATTGTTGAGTTTTGAATACAGCGCCATCAGCAATATAAACTTGTGAGTTGCATGTAGGATCTTTTTCACAAGCACTAGCGGATTCAAAGGGGATGGAAAGGGCTTTAGACTCCCCATATTACCTGAAATCGGCGAAATTTGACACGTTTTCCAATAAAGAAGGAAATATATTAAAGTTTTACAAAGGCATGTTTGCTTAAAACCATTCAATAAGGTACAAGGAAGCCAAATCCAATGAGTTTCCAAACTTTTTGAAACTTTTTAAATTAAGCCCTCTCCCAACCACCTAATGCCCACGTTCTGGATCCGCCAGTGTTTACAAATTGACTACCTCACATATACCATGGTTGCAGCTCTTCCGAAGAAAATTATGCGCAAAAGTGCAGTGGTTTCATAGCCGCACAATCTCAGCTTTCAACTTAATGAGATTTAAAGCTTAGTTTCTTTAGTAAAATTATGAGTTTAATCCAAGCAGAAGTTATCAGGACCCGACATATACTTGATGAGGTGTGGGAGGGGGGGGGGTGAGACCGCACAGCTGGCTGGATAGCAGCTCCACCATCTGAACATACAACTTCACCAGTGCCACCTGCACACACATATTTCGTGTGTTATTCATCTGGCTCGGCAGGGGAATATTTTGCTATTTTACGGTCACACATTTCCAAAGTTCAAACTCCAAAGGCAGACTGTTGTGACACAACACTCAAAAACATTCTTTGAACGGAACAAAGCAACAACTTGTGCTACACATTTAATTGAAAAGGCACCTACCCTGGGCTTGCTGGACACGCATCGTCTTGTTGCAATTGCCTGTCATAGGTGAGGTCGTGTTGGTCGTTTTATGTGATATTTACTTATTTGGAATACCTAAGTTACACAACATTTTGTTTAAATCTATGGACGTTTGCAAAAGAACGTTAGGTGACCAAAGGCTGCTACCAGGATATTTGTTATGTACTATTTTGAAGATAAAGTAATATTTGTGGCAGACATGAAAGCAAAAGCGATAATAATCCATAGGGCCCCACAATTTATATTAACACTCGCCCTACGGGGGCCTAAAACGACCCTCTTAAGGTTTTTATTTCATATGTTTTTACACAGACAGCAAATTTTGACGACATTTTCGGTAGCTGAGTTTACAACAATTATACGCATGCTGCCTAAATATCATTGACATTTGGTCAGTAGTTTGGGAGATTATAGCATTTTAGTGACGTCATGTTGGTGGAAGAACAGAAAATGTTCGAAAATCGTAGAAAAAAAGTTTTGAAGCAAATTGCAAACAGAAAACGTTAAAGATAAAAGCTGCATTTTATTATAAATGGCAGTCTCGTATTTTCCAACGTTTTTTTTACCCCAAAAAGTCACAAAATTGATTTGTTTGAGAAAAAATCACAACAAAATCAAAATGTTCAAAGATTTCACAAAAACAGGAATAAATGTGAAAGAAATGAGTATGCAAAATGCCCAAACAAAGTTTTAAAAACATGACTGAGAGACTGACTGTAAGAAACTCAAGACGACATTCTGTAAGTCACTTTGTTCGGACTTTTTTATTAGATGCCAACAAACACCTTTTCTGTATTTCTGAGACAAAACTGGTCCAGAAACATGCCTTGTTATTTATATTTAATCAATTGTAATTTTGATGTTTTCTGACGGAGCAAAATCGCTAGCCTGGACGTGGTCAAGTCGAGGTCAAACACTTGACCTTGACGGTCAAGCGTTAACCTGAAACCTTAAAACTGTATACCTAATGTTTGATTCCACACATGACATTCGAGATGGCTAAAATGTTTCTTGATTCAATGCAAGTGTCTTTAATAATAACGTTTGATGTCGTAACTATGATGGTTTGTGAACTACGAGCCACCAAATGTAGGCCGGCATGTAGGAATGTAGGACGTAGGACGAATGTAGGACGAAATGTAGGACTGACATCCGAAAAATAGCGATGATTCTGAATCTGGCTGAGTGGCCTTCGAAAAGTGCCCGAAGCTATATTTTGAAAACCACTACTCGGAGATTTTGTCGTTGGCACAGCTGTCTTCCCCGCCAATGATAATCACCTAGACTAAATGACAGACAAAAATTAAATATGTTGGTGTTATGCCTTGGTCGATCCATGGTTGAATGCCCTAACTCCAGTTACGCTGTATTGCGGCCCGGCCACGGCGATATCCTGGGCGACACTGTCCCGCACCCGGCCCCACGACCCCAGCCTCGGCTGACCCAGCCCCCGCCCGGGCCGATCAGCGGGACTGACTCCCGCACCCGGCCCCACGACCCCAGCCTCGGCTGACCCAGCCCCCGCCCGGGCCGATCACTGGGACTGACAGGCGCCGAGTACACAGTCTGACATCGAAACAGTCATAATACCGCGGCGGTCAGAGAGTGTACAAACCTAAACGCAATACACTAGGTGTGTTCTGAATCCGGTGCATCGCTTATTTGGAATGTGCGGCATTGTGATCAGCTACCAATCAGTCAGTTCAAGACATACTCCTCGTCTTCCGACCTGAATATCCGGGATTTCCCGGCCTTCTGGGCCTTCCGGTCCTTCTTCGCCGATGTACAGGGTGTAAAAATTATCCAGACATCATGTCTTCCGCTCGATCGAAAAGCGTCCGCCTCAGTTTTAATGGCCGCATGCCCAGGTTGTTGCGTAGGTGTCGGTAGACCATCATGTCGATTGTCGGAGGTCATGTAGGCTGCCTGGGTGAGCTGTCGGACCAGTTTCCGAGTCGGTTGGGGACGTTTCTCCGCCACCATCATGATGACTCTTTTGGTCACTGGGTGGAGAGCGGTCTTGTGGCCGCGGCCGGGCTGGGTCTGCAGGCCAGACCCCAGCTTGTCACGTTTGAGCCAGACGTGCAGCTGGCTTCTTCTGATGACCAGCTGCCGACAGACGATCCTCTGGCTGATCTTCTGATCTTCTGCGAAAGGAGAAGCTATGTCCTTTTTCTCATTGTTGCTCTGGACGAAAACTGACAAGTGACTCCGGCGATGACCCGTCCCGTACTGAGGGCTCGAGTCACCACCAAAAGTTCTTGTCGCCCGGGCAGTGTGGGCCGGAAGCGCATGTACGGATTTATCAAACTTCCCCGGTTCTACCTCCACACAGGGACGAGTGCGAGCGGAAACTGCGCAAAAATAGATGTCCGGATAATTTTGTTACACCCTGCATGTTCACATGCAATATGCATGTCTGAGCTGTTCCATGCCGTTTCTATCCACAATCTGTCCTCGCCTGTTGTTAATCAGAAATGACAGCTGGCAGCCTGCCACCGCCAGCGCGTAGTATCATCCCGCCCCGTGTTTTGTTGTACACGGCGTAACTCAATTTGCCGCCGAATTCCACGTCTCAATCAGTGCTGAACAGACTCGGCGGTCCTGGTAATCTTGTTACAGCAGCGACAGGGATATGAATACTGTCCCGGTGCGGTGGCGCGGCGGTGGCGGCGGCGCGTCGGTGGCGGTGGCGGCAATGGTGGCTTGTTTACCGAGCCGAACGGTCTCGCGGGACCGCCTCTGTCTGCCTCCAGTCCCGGCCCCGGCCCCGGCCCCGGCCCCGGCCCCGGCCCCGGCCCCGGCCCCGGCCCCGGCCCCGTCTAAATGTTCAAATGTTCAGTTGTTCTCAGCATAATGGTGAATGGCGAGGTCGTGATGCTACTACACATCGGACCACCATTTATGATTCAAAACATGATGCTATTATTTTTGAATGTTAGCATCATCTTGGATGGGTCTCTAAAAATCACAGTTATTTGCTAATGCTAGGGTTGCACGAATTATCCAACACGCTGAGATTGCAGTTAGACAATTTTGTGAAACGCGTATAATGTTAGTATTCATTCTTTGCAGAGATTGCACATTTTCATGTTCATAAAACTTTTTCCAAGGCGCCGTCTGAACCACAAAAAACGCGCGACGACGTTCAGTTATGTTTCCCCTTTAACACGGAAGTCACTTGCACTGGTGTATTTTTTGTAGAGCGACTCACTGGGGGTAATTTTTAGCCTCCCCCCTCGTATCTTCGGAACCAAAAGAACGATCGTGCTGACTCAAACGGCAGTCGATAGCACAGGATTTTGTTTATCAACAATGAATATTTGGGGTTGACTGGTGACGTCACAGGTCAGGGCAAGCACAAATATTTGAACGCTTCTGATATTGCACGGTTTTGCATAAATTGAGACGTGAAATATAGGTATAGGATGTGTTAAAGGGATATTGAAACCTCCTCCAAATTTGCCAAATGTACGCCGCTTGTGGTGAAAAATATGAAGTAATTGCTGCCGATCACGAATATGACATTTTTCGCAAGCAGTGCTTAGTTTACTTGTTTTAAATATTTCCAAAGGGACATTTGCCAACTTCCCAAAATGTGTGAAATGTAGAGGTCTACATGGGGCGGCTATCAAAACACTATGCTGTCCAGTTTTATGTTTTTATTTTTGTTTTCTTCACCTCTGTATGTTACTGCGTATGTTAGTTGTTACCGCTGTTTTCTGTAAAATATATACTTTCTGTCTGCTTCAAAAAAAAAAATGTTCCTAGATATCATAGTTCATGAGATATATTGGGGTATCTGGAGCGAAGTCCTTTAACTGGAAAATCTTACCTTAGATAGCCTCTGGTGACCTAAATATTGACCTGACATATAAAATGACTCAATATATTCGATAGAGCTTGTCTCGAGCAATCTAACACCGTTTTTCGCTTGTCGCTATGTTGCGTAGTTTTCGAAGTCTTGGGGAGGGTTGAAATCACCCCCGGCCGTTCGTGTTCGGTGCAAATCCCGGAAGTGCGCGTGTTAGCAACCCGAAAAAAAATCAAAGTTTATTTGGTGTCTTGAGTATTTCTACAACTTTCATCTAAACGTCCTAACCTGTTCTTAAGAGACATGTGTGTAAAAACAATGAGCATTTCATGGCAACAGTAAGTCGGCCTTTTAACCCGCACACTGCAGGGGGGGTTGATTTCAGCCCCCCTCAGGTTTTTCAGGAGTAGCGGAAAAATGGCGGCGCGCAGTGCCGCCAAATTTCGTACACCTGTTTGGGTATCAATTACCCACACTTTGGAAAAGTTTTGACTTCAGGTCATCTCAGGTCAGGTCACAAGCTCATGTCAATTGACCTTACCTTCAAACATGTTTGTGTTCGTGCCAAAGCCACAGTCTTTTTCCGAAAGATTTGAAACTTTTAGGATTTCATACGGATATCAGTACCTGCAATTCGTTTATCTCGGATTTTTCGTATCGGTGACCAAAGGTCAGGCCAATTTCTTGACCTCCCCATTATAAGTGAATGGGAAAATAAACAAATGCTTCCAATTCAGAAAATATCATTCGGATCAGGCTTATTTTCGAGGATGATGTTATCTTAGCTCATTCTGGATGATCAATGTTGCCAATTTGTTGCTCAGTGATTTTCCACAAGGCATCTGAGGTCAACTGAGGTCATCAGCATTATTTGCTAAAACTCTTTGATTATAAAAGAGGATAGAGACAATCAGTTGACAGCCACTGAGTTCCTGCGTCCTCTTTCTCGGCCGCGGGTGGGCCGCATATGCAACATGACCTACCTGGGTCACCAAATGACCTTGACCTGAGGTCAAATTTTGAAATTGACCTTACGAGGTCACCCTGTATATATTTCAAAACGCCTTGATGAGAAAAACACGATGGCGTCAAAATTATTTCCATATCTTTGTTAGGTGAAATGCTATTTACGAAAACTGCTCTGCTAAAAATAGCCTTTTTGACCTTTCATGACCTCTGGAGCCTAAATTTATTGATCTGAGCTCAATTTTGAGGACATAAGTGCGATTGCAAATTTCAATAACCATATTTTTCTCTTTAACCCGCGCACTGCAGGGGGGTTGATTTCTGCCCCCCCCCTCAGGTTTTTCAGAAGTAGCGGAGAAACGGCGGCGCGCAGCGTCGCCAAATCTCGTACACCTGTTTGGACATCAATTGCCTACACACACTTTGGAACAGTTTTGACTTCAGGTCATCTCAAGTCAGGTCACAAGTTCATGTCAAGTGACCTTACCTTAAAAAATGTTTGTGTTCGTGACAAAGCCACAATCTTTTCCGAAAGACTTGACACTCGCAGGATATCATACGGATATCAGTACCTACAATTCGTATATCTCGGATTTTTCGTATCGGTGACCAAAGGTCAGGTCAATTTTCTGACCTCCCCATTATAAGTGAATGGGAAAATAAACAAATGCTTCCTATTCAGAAAATAAGCATGGGATCAGGCTAATTATTTCAGAATCATGTTATTTTAGCTCATTCTCAATTATCAAGGTGCAGTTGTTGCTCAGTGATTTATACAAGGTCATCTGAGGTCATCTGAGGTCATCAGCAATGATATGATAATAACTATTGATTGAAAGGGATAGAGACGATCAGTTGACACTTATGTGTTCGTCTCATCTGGCCGCTTTACCCCATATGCAACATGACCTACCTGGGTCACCAAATGACCTTGACCTGAGGTCAAATTTTAAAATTAATTTTACCAGGTTACCACGTATATATTTCAAAGCGCCTTGATGAGACAAACACGATGGCGTCAACATTATTTCCCTATCTTTGTTAGGTGAAATGTTATTCACGAAAAACTGCTTTGCTAAAAATAACCTTTTTGACCTTTCATGACCTCTAGAGCCTAAACTATTGATCTGAGCTAAATTTTGATGACATAACTGCGATTTCAAATTCCAATATCCATCTATTAATTATTTAACCGTTTGCTCCTAGCTATCATAGTTTCCGAGATAATCGGGGTTTCTGGAAAAGAGTCCTAAAACCGGAAAGGCTGACCTTGGTGACCACTGGTGGACCTGCAATTGTGACCTGATCCAAGAAAAGACTAAAGTACTTTCGATAGAGCGGTCAAAGGAACTACAGGAATGCCGTTTTCGCTTGTCGTTACGTTGCACGGTGAAGTTTTCGAGGATTCTCACGGGGGGCGGAATCAAACCACCCTGCAGTTCGTGGTTCGGCGTGGCTGGGCGCTAACCCGCCTGCAGATGCGCGCGGTTAACGTTTGCTCCTAGCGTACTCATAGTCTCCGAGATAATCGGGGGTTTCTGGAAAGAGTCTAAACCGGTAAATCTGAACCCTTTGGTGACCCATTGGTGACCTTCAATTGTGACCTGATCCAAGAAAACTTTGAATACTTTCTGATATTAGCTTGTCTAAAACTATCTTAATGTTCGTCTTCCGTTGTCGCTACGTCAGGGGCGGGGTCCAATGGGGGGGGTCAGCCATGCCCCCCCTCCCCAAAGGCTAAAAAGGTGGGCCAACATTACTTTTGCCCCCGGCCTCCCCAACGCGGGATACAGTCAAATAGCCCACATTATTTTAATACGGGGAGCTGTTTCTCTATTTGTAGTCTGAGACTCGGTGAGTCATGGCGGGTTACTCGAGGAAAGATAACAATTTATCGTTAAAATAGGCTTGCGGACAGTAAAAATCCATCTTATCACAATTTACACGTGAAAAATTTCGCCGCCGTTCGCGGCATCACACAAGTTTCGTAATTGCTTACACAAATTAGAAAATGGAAAAATTATATTGATTAGTGTACCCGGTATGCAGAGGGCCTCCTTGACGGTATTCCTGACCCCAGGGCCACTTCATACAATATTAACCTCGCCTTACCTTTTGTTTCCACCTTTGCCGTTGACGGACGGGGGGGCGCTTGACAGGATCCCTGTTAAAATTCAAACCCCAGCCACCATAGAGCAACCGGTAAGAATCTACATGTTGCCTGTGCATGTGAGGAACCCTTAAGGATGCACTTTTTTTTAATTCCGCAGGTCAAGTGATGACCTTCGACCGATCACGTCAAAGAGAATCGCGGTTTTCTCCGTCAGAAAACCCCTACATAATAGAAATTGCATAAAGGTAAAATAAAAAGCGTGGTCCCTACGGACAGTTTTGTTCAGAAGATACAGGAAACGTATTTTTGTATAGTGCGGTCATTTTTTTCCTTTTTTAGAGATGACGTAATGAGTTTTCTACACTTAGAGCCACAGTGGTAATATCACAAATAGTTAGTTGCAACGTTCATTGCTTTGAAATTTGATTTGGGGCATTTCCCATAGTTTAGTTCTCTCCACTTATTCTCTCCGGGTTTTGTGGCAAAATTTTGGACAATTTGTACATTTTAGTAGACTTATCCGCCCCTTTTTCAGTTTTTAGGGGTTAAGAAACCAAAATTTCGGGAAATTCCGGAGTTGGCCTTCCTAATTAAAGGAATTGCATTTTCGATCCTGTCGGTCACTTACTGTTTTGCCAATTTGCTGGATAACTTTATTTTCTACGTTTTTACAATATAGTTACCGTCTTGCGTCCCCAAACTATAATCGTCACTAAAACGTCATTTTCTTCAAAATGACTGAACCAATTTCAGTGAAATTTTGCCAGCATACGAAAAATTGTTGTCAACTCAGCTAGTGAAATTTCAGCAAGATATTTTTTGAGAAATTTCAGCATGAGTAAAAAGTGATTTCAGAAAAACATCAGGGAAGCCTGTCAGGCCCCCCTGAGGCGAGGGTTAATTTTCAAGCCGGCTACAAGTTAAGCATGGCCTGCCGAGTTCCGAAAAAGGCGACGCGAACGATATGACGCGGACATTCGGCCCCGCCCTAAAAACATACCTTAAAATACCTAACATCAAACAAGGATGGGGCATGCCCGCGTATGCTATAACATGAAAGTCCATACATTAAATGTTGTGAGAAGAGGCGGCATGCTGTTTACGCCAGAAAAACGGGAGTATACGTTTCTCGTCATCTTCAGCCGCACCCCTCAATTAATTAGCGGGTTTGGACGCCCCTGCAGGTTGGTATGAGATAAACGTTATTATTAATTACCTACGTGTGTATATGCTATGGAAATGGTGTTCTCAGTGTTTTAAAGTGATTTCCCACGATTTTTTACCCCAAAAACGAAAAAGTTTTTTTTTATTTTTTATTTTTTTCCCGATTTTCTTTTATCGGATTTTTTTGTATCTCCAATGCCAAATAAGGTGAGAAGCCCAAATCCGTGGAGAAAAAAAGGGGTACCTTTTTGCCGGAAAAAGTTCCCCCCCCCCAAACCAACCGAGGGGGGAACTTTTTATCGCAACGCAACGTATCCGCCCCTGCGCTACGTTGCGTAGTTTTTTAGATCTCACGGGGGGTGGAAATCAACCCCCCCTGCAGTTTGTGTTCGGCGCGAACCCCCTGCAGTGCGCGGATTAATGATATCGTAGCCTGCGAATATTTAAGTTACAAAGATTGAGATCAAAGGCTTACAAAAAAAGTAAATGCCGAGCCTCGCATCCGATTTGTTTATGCTACGCCAAGTTGCACTTATATATAACTACGTCGCAACTGCCAGCTTTTAGATTGTCGCCAAGTAAAAAATGGTCAGGAAGTAGGGTTTTAGTGCCTTTAAAGTTAAAAGCATGTTCCGGTGATCCTAATGTCTAATTCATTGACAGGACATTCACATTTTGGATTGTATTTTATTCATATCAGCGTGTCATATATTTTTGGAACACATCCATAAAACGAGTTTTAAGTTTTCCACTCAAAATAACAGATAACGCTCCCTCTGGGGGACAAAATTTGGTCACTAGGGGGCCAGTTAGCGCTCATTGCAGGGGAGTCTGGCCGCCAGTTGATATGTAAGCCGAGGCCCTGCCCCGTTGGGCTCTAGTTAAATAAAAATCGAAATCTGCCGAAGAAAAATGAGGTGGCGAGCCAAAACTGGTTTTACCCCCCCCCCCCCACTTTGAAATCGTTCCCGGGCCCCTGTA